>JAPSGF010000012.1:1961574-2095798 GCA_035772895.1 Perdix hodgsoniae | reverse complement strand
AAGGAGCGGAGGGAAGGAGCACCTCGAGCCGACCCCGCAGCCCCGCGGGGCCGTTCCTGGCCGCGCACTATGGTTCCTACTCGCGCCGCAGCGCCCCGGCCGCACGGAGGGGGCGCGGGCCGGAGGCGGCGGCGGCGGCGGAGCGGCGGCGGCGCGGAAGGGCGGCTCCCGGCGGAACGCGTGGGGCAACCAGTCGTACGCCGAGCTGATCAGCCAGGCCATCGAGAGCGCGCCCGAGAAGCGGCTGACGCTGGCGCAGATCTACGAGTGGATGGTCCGCTCCGTGCCCTACTTCAAGGACAAGGGGGACAGCAACAGCTCCGCCGGATGGAAGGTGCGCGGGGCTGCGGGGTCGGCTCGAGGTGCTCCTTCCCTCCGCTCCTTCTCTCTTTTCCCTCTCCCCGCGGGGCCGTTCCTGGCCGCGCTCACCTGTTGCTCCTCGTCCCGTTCCGTGCCGGTATCGCGGCTCGGCGCCGTGCTCGCTCCTCGTGTCCTCTGGGCTGTGCTGGAAGGAGCAAAGCTGCCGCAGAGGCCGTCGAGGAGCTGCTGAGGCATCGGCTGAGGGGTTTTTTAACTCGAGGCCGCAGTTCTTTGTCGCCCCGGTGCGCAGGGCGCCGTGTAAATAACAGTTTCGTAGCAGGCATTCTTGGCGTTGAGGGCCTCCTTTAAAAGCGTGCTCTGTCCGAGAGTCGCTTTGCAGGGACTGAGGACCTCTGCTGGAGTTTGGCAAAGGGAGAACGCATCTCAGAGCTGCAAGCCTCTTTCCATCTGCCCTCTCCTGCTGCTCTGTGTGTGGGCAGGTGCTGCATTCATTTAAAGACCCGGCTCCACTTCCATCCTTTGCAGGTGGCAGCTGCAGTGCGTGTGCTGTTCGGTCAGGTGAACTCCAGCAAACAAGAAGGGGTGATTTGAGAGCTGGGCTGTGAAATAGCCCCATGGGCTGCATGCAGACGTAGCTCACAGCTGCCCCAGGAGCAGGGGTTGAAGGGCAGCACCGCAGTGATGCTGTGCTCCTGTTTGCAGCCCGTGCTGCAGTGTGAGCCGGTGGGTTTGGGGCTTCCACAGCTCCTGCTCTGCATTCCTCTCCTGCGTGACTGAGCACCCAGTCAGCACTGAGAGTTAGCTTTGCTTCTAGCGGTGTGTTGGTGGGCTGCCTGCAGCTGGCCCGGTTCTGAAGCGGCTCACTGAGCAGCTGTGGGAGTCCTGTTGGCTGGAGGGAGGGCAGGAGTGGTGGGAGAGGTGCAGCTGTCTCAGCCCAGGTTGGCATGGGTTGACACAGAACTTTTTCCCACTGTGTTTCTCACACCTTCTGACAGCTAAGTGTTGTTTGGCTAAATTTGAGTATCCGTGCATATTTCTTCGTGTTGAATCTCTTCTTTGTGTGGGTTGAACCATCATTAAGCTTTAGTTTGAGGCGGGACACGGTTATTCTTTTCAGTGGTTTGGGGGGCTCGTGGCAGAGGGCTCTCCCACCTCGGGCTGTGCACGCTGTGCTGCTCCTACTGTTGCACAGACTCGTGTTCTTCTGACAAACAGTTCCTGGAACGGTGTCTGTTCCCTTCAGGAATGTGTCTGCATCTGTTTGGCAACAGAGCCTGAAGTTGTGTCTTATTAAATGTATCCCGGGATGTTGTGGGGAAGCTGAAGCATCGTGCCCAGCTGGGAGCTGCAGTAGGTGGGCATGGAGCTCGGCAAAGCACGGCTGTCCTCTTTGTATGAATGTGCAGAGGGACTGCTGGCCTTGGGTTTACTCTGAATTTTCATTGTGTGTCATGTTTAGGAAATGTAGTCAGATTTAACATTCGGAAAGATGGAAATGGGGATCTGTGCTCTGTTGCTGTTCTGCAATGACTTTTTCCTCCTGATGAAGTTCCTTTGTAGCCCTGCAGCCTCAGGGCTGCTTCATCCCATCCAGACTGACACACAGCCACAGAGATGTGTGGGGAGCTCCGCTTCCTTTTGCTCAAGTTAAGGACTCTTCTCAGTGCAACTTTTTCAGTGTTGAACTGAATGAGGTTTGGATGAGGGAACCAAAGCTGGAGCTGCTGCCCAGTGCTGCTGGGATGCTCAGATGCCTTCAGCCCCCCCAGCTGTGATGTTTTGTTGTTTTGGCAGACGCACTGTTAATGTATCGTGTTGTGCAGTTCTAATAGAGAATTTTAGATGGGAAGTTAAAGAAGTGAGCATGCTTAGAACATCATACACATCTGCTCTAGTTAATATAAAGCCCATGAGCTCGTTGCTTCAGAATGGCTTTGCAGCTGCTTTACCCCAGCGCACAATGGAGGGAAATACAGCTGTTACAGCCTGTGAGGGTGCGACCTCTGAATTCAGGAAAACTCAGTTCTCAAGGAAGGTGCTGTTTGCTGGTCCTGAAGTGTGTGAGGGGACAGAGCTGCTGGGTGTGCAGTCTGTGCTCCCTAATGTCATTCAGCTGGGGTTAAGAATTAACCGGGCTGGGGGGAGAAGTGTCGGTGCAGGGGTGGGCCTGCAGCTGCTGTAATCCCCTCGTGGGCTCTGCAAGCTGCTCCAGGATAAGAGGATCATTCCTTCCGGCTCTCTGCCTGTAGGATGGGGGGTTGTGGGGGCTTTGGGCCGAGCTGTGCCTTGCTCAGCAGGAGGACGCAAACCCCTGTGCAGCAGTCCCTGCGTGCTCCTGTTGCACTCTGTGTATCTGTGAGTATAAGCAGATTCAGCACAGTGATGGGCACACGAAGAACACGGTCACGTTCCAAAGCTAGGCTTGTGACGTTCTCCCAAACCCGCTGTCTTCTCTTCTGTAGGAGCAGAAGGAACTTGAAGCTGGCCTCTTCCACGCCGCTTCAGCATAGGGAAGATCAGCCTTTTCCTGTGCGTGCAGTGGAAAGGAAAGGACAAATGGTTCTGCAGCGTAGCACTGGTTGCAGGAGCCTGAAGTGCCACGCTGTGTTCTGGCACTTTGTTTGCTTCCATTCAGATGTGTGTGTATGCATGGTGCAACAATTCCAGTGGCTGTGCTGCAGATTACAATGAGGAGGGGCTTCTCTGGCTGCTACAGCTGTGGCAGCAGCTCTTACAGTCCTCCGTAGAAGAGCAGCAGCCAGAAAGCAAAAGCAGCCCTGGCTGGGAGGTTCTGCAGGTTATCCTCACACCTTGCAAATGAGTTCCAATTCAGTTCCAATTAAGCGCGTGCTTGTTTTGCTGGAGGTGAGCTGTTCATCATTCATTGGCTCACTGACTGCTGCCCGGCCAGTTTCACTTTTTCTGTAGGTAGATGTACAGAAAGCAGTCGTAGAATCATTGACAGGTTGTGAAGCCCTTCAGCCTATTCCCCTGTTGTTGCCTGCTGAGGCATAATTGGCTGCGGGCCCAAAAGCCGTTAAAGCAAAAGGAAATGTAAAACTTAAGCTCAGCGTTTCAGCTCTGAGCAAGGTGCTGTTCTGCACCAGTTCCAGTCCAGTGCACATCTGTACATGGGGGGGACTCAGCCTGGAGCCCAGCTGCCCGCTGCCCGCAGCTGCTGGCTGTGCAGGGAGGGAGGCTGAGGTGGTGTTCATCTCCCTGAGGCGTTCTGGCAGTGGAAATGAAGAGGTGTGCCTTCTGCATCGCTTTGATTGCTGATGTTGTTGCTGTCATCGTTGGCACCTAACTAAATTTAACAGGAACCAGAACAGCAGTAATCAACAGAGGTACGACAGAGCCATGCTGCGTTTGATTTGTGGGGGTTCTCTTTACGTTCTGTGGGTGGTTCTTGTTTTTCCTTCCCAGGGTGCAGTCGTTCTGGTCCAAAGAGGGAGAGCTCTCCTTTTGGCAGCATCCCCTCTGTCCCATGCAATGTGCTCCAACCCCTGGGAGCTTTTGCTGCTCCCTGTCCATTTGTTTGGCAAAGCTGCATTGCTGAAAAATGAGTTTTGCAGCACAGCTTCATCTATCAGGCAGCCCTGAAAGGCAGCAGCTCCTGGGATGCTGGCATGGCTTGTTCCAACAAGTTCCTCCTGCTCTATCTAATCCCGGATAGCTTTTGCTGAGTCTGCCTGCCTGTCATGTTCAACATCTAAATTGTCACGGTTTCCCTCTTTTAGAGAGCTAGGATTTCCTTCTTTTGAGCTGGGACCAAAAGATTGCAGAGGGGGGAAGACGTCCCTCCTAAGGAGCAGCTTTGTCTGCGAGGCCGAGGTCTGCACCCATGCTGGAGGGCAGCTGCAGGGACACAGCTCAGCTCTGGAGCAGTTGTTTACTGGCTGGAGCACAGCTTTGCAAAAATCTCTGCCGTGAAGCCTTTTCCCAAAGCCTGGGGAGCCAAGTGTCGGGGTGAGTGCTGAGACAGGCACTGACAAATGGGGGAGGCGGGGCGTCCTCCCTCGTGCAGCCTCTGAAGAATGCCGTGGCAAATTATAATTCAGTGCAATTACAGGCCTGGCTTTGGAACATGGCCCTGTGCTGGATGTGACCGTGTTCTTTGTGTGCCTGCGAGGCAGTGAGAACGCAGTGCAGGGAGCTGCAGGGATTGCACGGCTTGTTTTTCTTTTTCTCCCGTCCCCGATTCTTCAGAGAGCCTTTTTTTCATGTGTGTGTGTGCTAAGGCTTCCTCTGGGATTTGTGGTAGCAACCTTTGAGACTTGGTCAGAGAATGGCTGCAGTGCTGATGGAGCATCCCTGCGAACCCAGGCAAACGTGGGCAGTGGGATGGGCAACAACCCCAGCCTAAACTTGAAGCCATGCAGGGACTTGGAAGGGCCGTCGCTGCCTCCTGTAGGAAGCAGCCGTGTGCTGTGGGTGGGATGTGATGTGCTGTGCTGTCTGGAAGGCTGCTGGGGGGAGCTGATGGCCCTATGCACCACCTGGTGGGTGATGCCTTGCCTGCAGACCAAGCGGGGCTCTGCGCTGTGCTGCTGCAGGGCTGTGTGGCAGCACGGATCGTCGCTCCTTTCCTTTATGTAGAGCCAGGGGGTGTTATCAACTGAGGAGATTCAGTGCAGTGATAACTGGTGGGGAACGAGGAGATGGTTTGCGTGGTGTTAGGCACACAGCTGAGGCTGTTGGTGTGTCCTGCCCCCGACATGGAGTGGTTGGAGCCTGGGGGATCACTGATTGTTTAAGTAAATGTTTCTGGCCAAGCTGTAATCCGTGTAATAGCTGTCATTAATTTCCTACTTGTCTTGTCTGAATGTGGTTTAAAGGCATCAACTCTGATCCAGAAGGGATCAGAGACCCCAGTGGGGGCTTTTTTCGCTGCAACACACAGCTGTAGTCCATAAGATCCTCTATGAGATGCAGTCACCCCGTTCCCCAGCTCGTTGCCAAAGAGGTTCCCGTGGCTTTGGCACCAACCTGTCCTCATCCCCACACTCAGGCTGTGCTCTGCCTGGAGGCACTGCAGACCCACAGCCCATGTTGGCACCCAGTATCAGCATTGCAGGGCAGCCAGACTGCTCTGCAGCATCTCTGAAGTTAATTGCAGCTCTGCTTTTGGTTCAAGTTGCTTAACCGTGGAGAAAGGAAACACGTCAGGGTTGCCTAGGGGACTGGATTCTGTCATTTCCTCTCCTGCCAGGTTTCACTTGGAGCTCTGCGGTTATTTATGGTGAATTTTCCGCTCGCTTTCTCAGTGAGATTTGTGGGTGCCCTCCGTGTGTCAGACCCGCATCCTCATGCTGGGGAGCACACAGCACGGAAGCTGCCAGGGCAGGGGCTCCTCTCCTCATCCCCATGCCTGAATTTGCTGCCTGCACGACACACAGCCAGCCCAGTGCACCCCTGACCACACATCTGTTCTCTTCTGTATTTTGTTAGCGCGGAGATAGCCCACAAGCAGAGCTGAAAGAGGAGCCTGAGAGCCGTGTGCTGTGCGATGGGAGATGGAGCAGTGCAGCCACCATCTGTGTCTGTGGCCACTGACCATCGTGGCTGCTTAGCAGGGATGTGTGTGAGCCCTTTGCTACCTTTTGTGCAAGGGTTTCAGGCTTCCCCAGATTCCTGTTCCAGGATGTCTTGTTTCTAGCTGCTGTTCAGCCAGAAAATTTGGTACTAAAACTTAGGGTATGGAAAGTGATGTTAGCAGGATGTGGAAGTGGTGTTATTTTTCTTCAGGTTTCACTGTTCACGGATCTCTGGAAGCAATGCAGGAACGCTTACACCAATGCAGCCTGCAGGACTGGGCATCTTCAGCAGCTCAAAGTTTATGTCAGAGGAATGAGTGAAGATCTGGGAGGTTCTTGCATGCACAGCAAGTGTGGTCACTTGGGGAGTGGGGCAGTGCTTTGGAGGTGAGGGCAACAGCTTCCCAGGAGATGGTACCACTCTGATTGCTGTTCTGGACTTGGAGAAGAATAAAAGCGAGAGTAAGAGCTTGTGTGTCCTTTGGGAATGTTTTTCTCCAAATCCTCAACAGCCAGCGGTTGAAATGAAAGCTGGCACAGAACCATTTGCGCCTCTCCTTCCATCTGCACAAAACTTTCCACCGTGCCCGTGGCGTTTGTTTGTCTGCAGCTGCTCTGCTTTAGGGCAGTATGTTTGAGGTGGACAAAATGTGCGTGGTAAGGACTCATCAGAGAGGAAAGGGTGGGGAGAGGGAAAGCAGCAGGCAGGAAGAGCTGTGCTTCGAAGCAGTGGAAAAGGATGATAAAAGCACAGTTGGTTCGGAGCGATGACGTTGTGAGTGAAAACTGAAGGCTGCTCTGAGCCTTTTAGCTTGTAGGACACAGGTGTTGCCCTGGACCACTGTTGTGCTACTGATAAAGCACCTTTTAATTATGTGCAATTTGCCCATCTGAACTAATTAAGTGCACAGCACAGGCTTCAGGGAGGCTCATGGAGGGTCTGCCCAAACGGCCTGCCGATCAGAAAGCACAGGGAGGTTTATCAGCACAGTTGCAGGATGAAAATTTGCTTTGACATTGGTGTGCAGCCATTTTAGCTGGCAGTTTCTAGCAAAGCTCAACCATGTGAAGGGTGTTGGGAGGGACAAGGAATGCATGCTTTGCCAAATGGGAAGATGGGAGAGGCTAAAACTGGCATGTACCGTGTGGGAGTGCATTATCAGCTTGAACATCTTACCCCATTAGAAGCACACACACAGTGCTGCATCCTTGCAGAGTGAGGCTGGCAGCCTCCAGGCTTAGCAGGATTCTTGCTCCACGGATTCTCTCTTGTTTGTATTGGAAATGACAAAGGAGACGGGTGTAAGGAATTGGGAGTGTTGTGTCAGTATTGTGGTGGTTTCACCCCTGGTGCTGCAGTGAGGCACTGCACTTCTTGCTGGTGCTGTCAAGCATGTTCAAGCAGCAATAGCAGGCTTTAGACAAGCAGCACTTTGCTATACCTTTCTTCTCCGGGTGCTGTCTGAATACACTGTGAGATTTCTAATTGAGAGGTGTGATGTAAGCAGTCCTCACATCTTGTATTGTTTTTGTTTTCTTTTCAGAACTCTATTAGGCATAACCTGTCCCTGCACAGCAAGTTCATTAAAGTTCATAATGAAGCCACGGGGAAGAGTTCCTGGTGGATGCTCAATCCTGAAGGTGGTAAAAGTGGAAAAGCACCAAGAAGAAGAGCTGCATCTATGGACAACAGCAGCAAACTCGCGAAAGTCAGAAGCAAAGCATCCAAAAAGAAGCCCCCACTCCAGTCTGCACCAGAAGCCACTGCTGACAGCCCTGGCTCCCAGTTCCCAAAGTGGCCTGGGAGCCCATCCTCGAGAAGCAATGAGGACTCTGACGTGTGGAACACCTTCAGGCCTCGAACCAGTTCCAATGCAAGCACCATCAGTGCCAGGCTTTCTCCAATCCTGACCGAGCAGGATGACCTCCACGACGAAGAGCTTCTCCCGTCTATGGTGTACTCCAGTGCATCCAGCAACGTTCCACCAACCGTGACTGAGGAGCTCGAGCTCATCGATGGGTTGAATTTGATGTCTCCCAGCTCATCCGTGCTGTCTACCCAGCAGTCCTCCTCCAGTGGTCAGATCCAGAGAGATTCCAGCTTTTCCTTGCGGAGCCCAAATGCAGCTGGTCAGACCACTACGTTTGGCAATTCCCTGTTTAACCCTGTTGAAATGTCTCTGCAGAGTTCTGTCAGCCATTTCTCCGGCCCGCAGACCTTGGAAGCTCTTCTGACGCCCGGCTCTCCGCCTCCAAGGGATGTGCTGATGACTCAGGTGGATCCAGTTCTCCCGCAGACTGGTGGCAGGATGAGCAGCCGAACTCTTCTGCTTCTAGGTGGACAATCCACCCAGAGTAAGATGAGCTCAGGCAACACGCGAGGAAAGCCTGCGGAGCAGCAGGCAGAACCAGTTGGTGCCAGTGTTTTGCCATCGACGCTTCCCATAGTAGCATCTCCTCAAAACACTGCCAGCATCAACAGTTTGAAGGCTCCGGTTTCTGCATCAACTGCCCAGTCAGTTCAGCTGGGCAGTCCTCCACTGCTTTCTTCTGCTGGCCCTGCTCCTCTGGGGTTGAACCAGGACAGGCTGCCTATTGACCTGGACATTGACATGTACATGGAGAACCTTGAATGTGATATGGATTACATAATCAACAGTGAACTCATGGATGGAGAAGGACTGGACTTTAATTTTGAACCTGTTCCGTCTACTCCCAGCTATCCCAGCAGCTCACAGGCTTCCAGCCACACCTGGGTACCAAGTTAACTTCAGGAGCACAAAAAGGTAAGCGGTGCCATGCAGAGTACCATGGCTCTGTTGTAGCAGCATCAGCCCTGTCTGAGGAGCTTCCTGTGCCCCACTGTCAGTAGTGGAAGAGAAGTCTTTGGAAGAGAGAGTTCGCTTTCAGGACAAAGCTCTGGGAGAGCTGCATGCCCTTTTAGAAAGGGAAAGACTGTGTGAAGGAGAGTGGATGTAACTTGACCAGGTAGTAAGCTTCTTAATGAAGTAGAGCAGCAAACTGAACAAAATTCTTGCTGTCTCTGATTAACAAAGATGACTGTTCTACAGGAGGTTGGTCTTTTCCATTTGATGCTTTTAGCTCTGAATTTGACCTGAGAACGTATTCTGCTAACATGAAAATGGTTTACTCAGAGCTGTTGAACTGAGCAGGCGCACGCTCTGTTTCTATCCAGGTTGTAATTATGCTTGCAGTGTTTTCTAGTATGTGTAGTTGCAAAGCCTCTCTGTTTCATGATTGTCTGCTTTGCCTGTGTGTAGCAGGACATGGATGCTCTCAGTTATCAGCCCTTCTGCCTTTCCCTTATCTGGGAATGGTGTCTGTAAGGCCAGGTTTGCCCGTTTGTCAGCCTATGCAGCCATTAGAATGGAAGAGGAAAAGAAAATGGAAGTGTTTGGTGTGAATGGGGGTGGAAGGGGAGGATGTGTCAGTGCTATTACACTGGAGATGGAGGCATGTTTCACACTTGGAGCTCACCTAACTAATGGAAAAGGGGCAGTTTCTTTATGGGCTGAGGCACGGGCTGGGTACTGGTTGGGAGGTGGAAGTGTTGCCAGGAGTATCTCCTGAGGATTTGTTGGTGTTGCAAGCTCAATTAATAATGCTGAGCAGATGGAAGGGCAAACTGCAGATACTGCTTGAGTTGTGGGAAGCTCTTGAGCTTCAAAATGATGGAGGATGAGCAGAATTACCACGTGCTGGACCTTAATACTCATTCCAAGGCAAGTGAGTAACCTGGAGACGGTCTTGCTTTGAGCAAGGAGTTTCAACTGGGTGACCTCTGGGGGTTCCCTCAGCCTAAGTTCTCTGCTCACTGCTGCTGCTGTTCATGCTGCAGGTCAGGTTTCAGGCTGAACACTTCTCTGCCCTGCACCAGTACAGCCTTCCAAGCAAGTACTACGGACTAGATGCAGTGAAATGCTGTCCTTTGGGCCTGTGATGCTTAAACATGGATACACCATTATATATTGACTTTTTAAGCACAGTTGAATGCCTTTCCACTGTTTCCTTACTGGGCTTCTTATAGCCTTGTGCACTCATTAAGTGTGCTCTGCTGAATTACAGAGTGTTTACCTTAAATTGGGCATCTTCACTTCAGGTGGAATATGGAAACTCGGTTTCGATTTCAAAGCTCTTCAGCTGTGTGAAGACAGTTTGCAAGCTGGTGGCAGAGGCTGGTGCATCCTCAGCACTGTTTCCATGGGGCCTCGTCCTGATCTTTTGTGGTTCTGTATGCCATGCATTGCATCTGGAGACAGCATCCACTTTATGGAGAGCAGTGTTCACAGGAATGTTTATGAAATGTGGATGCTGCAGATCTCCTGCAGTCCTGGCTGCATTCGCTAGCTGGGCTGGATAGTCAACAGGACACAGCATATCACACATAGCTTTATTTTTTGTAGGGCTATAAAGTAGGGGAAGCTGACCAAATGTTTATCAGAGGGTAGGGATGAGTGCTGGTGAAGGTATGGCTGCAATGAAGGGCAGAGGGAGAAGATGAGGCTGCTAGCAGCAGCTGTGCTCTTGTTCAGTACAGATATTCAGGACGTGCGTTTTTTAACCCAAGCAGAGTAACCTCGTTCTGGTGTGCCAGGCTTTCATATTGCTGTGTGAAGTTCACACTGGTGAAAACTACCATGGATGACTGCTAACCTTAGAGCCATCCTCAGCAGTGTCTGCAGGCTGGTCTGTGTCCCCCTGGGTCGGGTATGGCTGTAATGCTGAGCAAAAGCTGCTCTTCAGTGAGCGCTGGGGGTCATGCACTATGATTTGGAAGAGTCACTGTTCCTCACGGTGTGCAGAGCAGACATGACTTTATCCCCTTCTGCTGTGTTAAGCACTGATTTGTGTGTCCACAGTCCCCAGTGTTCTGCTTAGGCCCCTTTACATGGGGGTGAGAGATCCAACGCCAAACCCTTGCCTCTGCCCAGCAGCGATGCAAAGTACCTCTTGGCCTGCAAGGAAGAGTGGCAGCGTGCCAGCACCTAACTTGACTGGGAAATGTGGAAATCCTGCCATTTCTGCTGCTGACTGCATGGATAACGTGCGGTTCAGGGGCTGGATGTGCTTTGCGAGCCGAAGGCGGTGCAGGACAAACTTCCACATCTGGAAGTAATGGTTGGCCTGCAGGTGCTCCTCCAGTGCTTCATGCTGGTGTCCCCTGTTGGTGGCTTTGTGCTTGCTCAGCCTTGTGCCTTTCTGTCCCGTTTTGGTGTGAGGTCCATCTGCTCTTCTGGTGGAGCTTAGTTTAAGATCTTCAGCGTTCAGTTGGGATTAGCTCTGTAGCCTGCAGAGCCCTTTATCTCCAGCCCAGCTTGGGCCAGACTCTTTGTTTCCATGCTGTTCTTTAATTCCTTTCAGCCCCAACACTGCATTTTGTTCTACTAGAGACTTAATAACTAACCGACTCCCTTGCGTTGTCTCGTGGTTTCCTGGAGCCTGTTGCTCTGGCTGCTTTTCTTCTTGTTGGGGCTGATCCCCTCCTGCTGCCCCTTCACCTTCCCCCAAGTTTTGTGCTCACCAGTGCCGTTGCTGACTGTGATGGACGTGCTGCCCTGCGTTTACCTTCCCGTTCTACCTCGGATTGCCTTAAACCTGCCGAGATCTCTCCCAAGCCTTGATTGCTGTGCTGAGCCCAGCCAGAACAAGGCGGAGGGTCTCTGTCTTTTCCCTCCCAACTCACATTTGTGGCTGTTCTTCCTTGCTGACTTTCCCACGGTGCTTCTGGTGGCAGCCCAATCCTTAACACCTGCTTATCTCAACGGAGCTTTGGTGCCGTCGGCTCGCAGGAGGAGTGCTTGCTTCTGACCTGTGTGCTTTTGTTTCGTCTCCCTGTCTCAGTGGTACTCTGAGTTTGGGGCTGAGCAGTTGTGTCCTCTGCTTGACTCCTCCATCAAGGTCTCTGTGTTTGTTCCCTGAGTGGGCATCCTTTGAGCAGCATAGAGCCGACTGATAGTAACTATCTCCTTATCTGTGCATCCAGGATTGCCACCGAAGCTGAGATCTAACTGTTCACTCTTTTTCTTCTCCCTAGTGTCCTTCAGGTTTTGAACATTGGGTTCTGACTTCGCTTCCCACCCCTGGCAGAGAAAAGAACGGAGCATGTTGGATTTGCTTTCCCTGCACGCCACACCTTGGGCAGAAGGGGCTGCCCGTCTAGGAAGAAGGGGCAAACTGCATCTGGCTGCAACAGGAAGAGGTTAAAAATAAGAATCCTGTTACGTGCCACTTCTCTTCCTACAAACCTGACCCTGCCATGGACCTTCTGGGGAATCCCTGGGCTGTGCGTGTCTGGAGAGGAGCCCCGGTAGAAACCTCGGCCAGAAGCCTCTGTGGCAGGCAGTAGTGTTTCCCATGCGAAGAGTTGGGTTTGCTGGAGGAACGTCTCCATGGCTGTCCTCTCTCTGCTACGGCAGAAAGTCTCCCAGTGCCTCGGGCCGGCAGAGGGCTGCTCGCTTCCCTCTCGCCTTGAAACAGTTGGACGTTTTCATTAAAGCCACCAGATGTGCGCTTGGAATCCCACGGCCTGGCTGAGGGATGGGAAGCAGCGTGCTGACAGAAGCCTGGTGGGAAGAGGGGTGCTGTTATGGGGCTGGGGTCGGTGGGTCCATTGTGCCCTTCTCACCGGGTCGGCCGCCATCTTTGTGCAGCGAAGGGCTGTGGTTGTGGTTTCCTTCGTTCACCTGAGAGGAGCAGTGTTGAGTTTTTTTTTTCACCGTGCCAACTGTGCCCTGTTGAATCCTAAGCATGTTCAGAGAAGTCCCTATGCTGTTCTCAGCACATTCCCAATATACCAGGCTGATGTAAAATAGGCACGGGTGCCAATAGCTGTCTCTGGGACACGAAAACATCGTCGGGGGGTTTGTTTCTCATCTCTCATGCTACAGCAGAGAAGGGGAAAGCCTGGGTGTGGCCTTAACAGAGCCCTGGTTGCTTTTCAGAAGGGCATTTTCTATAGATGAAATATTTTTTTACTAATCTGGGAACTTTCTACAGTGAATACGAAGCCAATGTTAAGTGTGTCCCCGTTAGGCATATCAGGAGCCTCTGAGGAGGTGCCAGTGACAGACTTCTTTTTCAGAGCTGTATTAGGAACAAATGTATTTGATGTTGGGTAATGTATATGATTGAGGGGAGAGCTGGCAGATCCCCACAGTTTCCAACTGCCGTGGGGAAGGGTTGTACATTATTGTAATCTATATGTAAAAGTAGCTGCAAATTACATAGAAGCTTTTCTAAACCTTTTTAAATATATATTATATATTTTAATTGAAAATGAGATTATTGGATAAAAAAAAAGAAAACAACACTTGCTGCATCTGTCCCCTTGATAGCAGATAACACTACAGAGTGGGAGGGGACAGCCTAAGGCGTTTTGGGCCTTGGAAGCTGAAGATGTCATTAGTACAAGTGGGAAGAGCACTGCAGTGTAACTAGGGGAGTAACTGCCCTCCCCTAAAGCAAGTGAAAGGCACCAGCACGGCATTTAGCCGCAGCTCCTCGTGTGCTCCCCTGGATCCAGCATTCCCACTGTGCTTGGGAATGCCAGCCATTAACTGCACTCCTCATCCCTTTGGTAGCTGGGCTGTGTTGCAGGGATTCCCCTTTGTGGGATGGTGTGGGCTTGGCTGTGCTCCATCTGCTGGCGTTCCGGGCAGAGTGATGGAGAGCTGGTGTGTTTGGTAGCTGTCATCTTGGGTTCTGTGACTTTAATTTGTTGCTGGAGTTTCTTCTGCTGTTGGGGGCACCACCCCGGGGCTGTGTCGGAGTTTGTCCCACCTCTTCGTTCTTGCAGGACAGAAGCTAGGAAAGAGGAGACCAGTTCACTTGGCACATTTCTGCTACCATTTGGTGCTGGCAGTGGCAGGACCTGGTGAGATGTGGTGGTGCTTTTAGGGTATTCCAGTAGGCTTGGTTTGGAAGAACCCCTCCGGGCTCCTTGCTGAAGGAGGAGGTGATTTCTGCTCTGGTTTCCATCATGCAGTGCCATGAGCCACGTTGTCTCGCCACCTTGTCTGCTCTGTTGTCATGGACCTCATTTCGTTTTCATTTGAGTGGAGGTTGGAACACAGGGAGTGGTTTGTCTGCCTGCCTGCACCAATGAGTCTTCAACAGCCTTATCCTCTGCATGCTTGGCCATCAGAGCCCTTGTGTAGCCTGATAACCTCTGCTTTGAAGGCAGTCTCTGTGGCAGACCTCATGGCAATGCACTTAAAAATAATCCACCATCTGCATGTCTGGCCACACCTCGCTGCAGCAAAACCAAAAACATTGAGGAGGCAGATCATAAGCTGGGATACCAGGTCTTGAACTACGGATGCATATTCTCACTGCAATTAGTTCATTACTCAAATCGACAGATAGCCTTTCCACAAACACCTCATGTTCCATAGGCCATGTATTGCACATAATGACTGGCCATTATGCTGATTCACTTAATAGATCTGGTGGGATTTGGGTTTTCTGGTGGATAATAGGCCACTTGTTTGGACCCCCAGGGCAAACAAGTCCCATGATGTGCAGAGTGAGCTGATGGCTGCCATGCTTAGGGGTGGTTCTGCTGCTTCCCAGCTGTGTATCAAGGAGAGGATAGCAGCATGCCCAGGGCTGCTCAGGGTGACTCTCTAATGCCTTTATCATGAAGCCAGAGCCCAAAGCAATAGGAAGGGTGTTGTTAGCAACAGGTGCTCTCCATCCCCTCAACACGAGAGCAGCTGGCAGGGACTGAAGGAGCTGGAGAGCGTGTGCTGGTGCTGAGGATGGTGCTCAGGGGGGCTCAGTGAGCAATGAATGCCATGTTATGGGCTCGGGCAGATTCTCTGCTTGTTGGTATGTGTGGCAGGGCGGTTTGGATCCCGGTCATAGAGGGCAGGGATGCAGAAAATTTGGGAGTTCTCCAACTCCTTCTCAAATAACTTCCCCTTCAGAAAGCTTTTCTAGCCTGGGATGTTTCCTCATAGGACATAAAGGGCTTTTAAAGTTCTTAAACCACCTCTTGCTGAAGGCTGGGCGGAGAGGTCTCACTCAGCCCTTCCCTGGGATTTGTGTTCTTTCCCAAACTGTTTGCTTCCGACAGAGGCCGAGTGCAGCACAGCATCTCGGTGGGTTGTTCTGAGTCAGCAGCAGTGACCAGCAGGGACTTACTGTTCCTGTAAGGAGGGATCGGGCTGGGGTCAGGGAGCAGCTCTGAGCCTGGGGGGGAAGGAGGGCAGGGGACGCTGCCCTGGGGGCTGCTGCTCCCCGACAAGTGCCTGGGGGGCTCCTGGCATGAAGCCGTCCGCCGTGCTGTGCCGCCTTCCCTGCCCTCACCCTACCGAGATCCATTCACATGCAGAGGATCAAATGCTGTCTTCCGCAGCGTGAGGCCGCCACGCTCTGGGCCCTGAAGGGTTCTGCCCATGGGGCCTGCTGGGAGGCACGCTTACTGCTTTCATTTACACCTGAGTTTAGCTAATTGCTTGGGACTTCTTCGTAACTTGAGTGTATCTCACTACTACCAGCTCCCTGTCAAAGTTTGGGCTATTGAAAGCTGCTTAGAGCTCTTAATTTCCACAGCTGGTGCGTCTAAAACCACGACATCCCCCTGCCTGGGCTGCTTCACAAACAGCCGTGCCATCATTCTGCTAAGTGAGAGGAACAAATGCAGTGGGAGCATTCCGGAGCCCGGCTGTGCTCATAACTGAGGCTCACACTAGAAGCAAGTAGCACTAATCAGCTTTTCCAAAGGAAATGCCTAGAAAGCTTTTCTATAGATGATGATTTGTTCATTTTCTTACTTAGGTGCTTATTTATAGTCACACTCAAATGCTCCAGGGCTAGCTTTGCTCCAGGAGGGAGAAACCTGTGTCTGGTGCTGCAGGTGGGGGTGTCTGGGGAGAGGGGTCACCAAAATAATGTGCAAGTTTGGACTGTTATCTAAAAAAACCCACATGTATATCAATTTTGGGACGTGAACCTGAACAGGGATGGTGTAGGGTTTGCCTCAGCTGCATGCCTGGTGAAAGGTTTCTTCTAATTCACATGGGGAAAAGCAAACAGGAGGTGACTCCGGGTGCCTGAAAGCTCAGTAGCGTGTGTAACTCATCACTACAGCTCATAACCCCTTGAGAAAGGGACCCTTGTGGTGCCAAGCAGGAGGGCATGGCCACAGCTCATGCTTCCAAAGTGTCTGGAGAGCTCTGGCTCTGTGGGGTAGGGCGCTTCTGCTGGAAGGCTGCCTTCCTCAGAGAGCTGGGGCTGGTTTGGGGAAGAGGTGTTTCCAGCACAGCTTTCTGCACTGCCAGCACAGGCACTGCACATAGGATGGGCACCACGAGCGGATGCCTTTTCCACCCCATCCCCCTCTGCACACTTTCACCCATTTCTCATGAGAATTATTATTATTATTTTCTTTTTTTACATAATAAATCTCTGCTTTTGTTTGCTCTCTGTAGCAGTGTAACTTCTGAACCATTACAGGCTCTTTGTTACCATCTGTGCTAGCAAGACTGTAGAATGTGCTAGACTAGGGGGGAATGTTTGACAAATAAAAAACCTGTAATCCTCTACTCTGTGTCTCATGCGGTTTGTTCTGGTGTGCTGATGGGGGCCCATTTTTATTGTGTTTATTTTTTATTTATTGATTTCCTGGCCTTCAGCTTCTTTCCTTCGCCTCCCCGTGCTGTTAGGGCAGCCCAGTGCTGGGGTGACCCTGTGCCTGCCCTATGGAGGCTGCAGTGTGCTCCCAAGCTGATCTCTTTGGTGCCAGTGGTGCTGCCAAGCCCTAAAGCTGACCCTGGGCTGCTGTAACTTCTGCAGGACTGTTCTGGAGTTGTGCTGACCTGCTCAGTGCTGCCCTGCTGGACCTGAGCACAGATGGTTCTGTTCGTTTTGCATAGAGGTGTTCAGTGTTCACTTGCATTCCACTGTGAGTGGCAGCAGTTGTGCTGGCTGTCTCTAGGAGCACAGAGGTGGAGTTGCTGCTCCATCCAGCAGATGCTGTCCATTAGGATGTCAGTGAGCTTCTTATCCTTGTGCACTCCAATGTCACTGTCACAAGATGTTCACAGTCGGATAATTGTATTAAAAGGTTGGGGTAGTTTGGTATTCAGTAGGGTCTGAGGAAAGAATACCATTGAAAAAGTGCAAAATTGGTGGTTGCTGGTAACTTTTTAAAAGGATCTTAAGCTTCCTGCTTCAAGCCTTAAGCTGATCTCCAAATATTGGGTTTAGGAGGAGATCCTCAGGGGAACTGACTCCCACATCTGCTTCTGGGATGCTTCTTGGGGCTTCCTGCAAGCATACAGTGTTTGGTGTAGTTGGGGAAAGAAAATGCATGGGATGGATTTTGCAGTTGTTGATTGGTTCAGGGAGGATTAATTTCAAATTTGACATAGAATAGGGGAACGTTTGTTCCCTCCCAGTAGTTAATAGGTTTTATGCTGATCTGAGCATTGCCAAGGAGAGCAGAGCTAGTTGCCCAGCCCTGCTGTATTCCATCCTAATGGATGCTTGAGTTCTGCATGCCTTTCTGATAGATGATGTCACCATTTCTCCAGTGGTGCAGTCCCTGGTGCTGGAATTCCCCACTGCAAAGCTTAGCTGGGATGTTACAGCATCTTTGGGCAGCACACCCAGCCCTGCCCAGCACAGCCATCCAGGTTCCAGCACCATCCCAGTACAACCTGTCCCAGCCAGAAAAAAAACTCACATCCATGTCAAACATAATATATTTATAGCAAAAATAGGCTTTTTCTTTAGCTTCCATACACAAGGTTTTCTCCCCGTACATTTACGCAGTAAACAGGTCGACTGAAGCAGCGTGCACTGGGCTGACCTTACAGCTGCCCTCACTTCAGACTCCTGCTGATGATGGGGGGTCCTGAACCCCTCCTGCAGTTGCTTCCCTGTGCCCAAGAGGAACCAGGTTCCCTCACCCCCAGCTCTGGGCTGTGCACATGCATGGAGCAGCCCTGGGCCAGGAAGCTCCTGGCAGGCTGGGCTGGTGCTGCTCACCCAGGGCAGCCCCAGGAGCCCCCAGACTATGGCTAGGGCTTCCCTGAGCTCAGCTGGGCTGTTAAGAGCAAACGGCTGGGTGAAGGACCCCAGCCCTTGTCTCTGTGAGAGGAAGATGCCAGCTCTGTGTTAACTCAGGAAGCCTCCCTCATTTCTCTTGAACTTCCACCAGTGGGAAATAGCACGGGGTTCGGGACAACAACCCTGCAGACAACCACAAGTCCTCTGTGCAACCCTCCAGAGCCTGAGGGCTGTCAGAGGCCCTCTCACCCTGCACAAGGAGTGCCAAGGGCACCCATCTACGAGAGCTTCGTGGTTTGGAGTTGGTTCCAAACTGACCCAGTCTGACCCACAGGGTTTTGTTTGGCACATGGAAATGGATGGCAGGACATGGGCACAGCAGCAAGTGCATCCCCTCCCTGTGCTGGGCTGGGACCCAGCACAGCCCCTTCTTGGGTCACTGCAGTGCACCCACCTGGCTCCTAAGCAAGATGTTGCCTCCATGGAGGGTGTCAACAGGGGGGGAAGCAAAGCTCCTGCAGGGCTTGGGTGAGGAACTGCTGCTAACTCTAACCCTCCAACACAGCCTCCTCCTGACCCCCCACCCGTGTCTTTGGCGGTCCTCCACGGACAGGTTCAAGTCTTCAGCATCACACCAACATCTCAGCAGCACGGACTTGCCTCACAGTTTGGTAATTGCACGTAACAGGGCCACTCAGCGTGCCCCACAAGGGAAAAAAAAAAAAAAAAAGAAGAAAAAAAAAAGAAGGAACAAGACAGTCAAGTAAACTAAATGGAGTCATCCCTCGCCGTCTGTCCCAGCACGACGGGTCACACACAAGTCCAGGGAGAGAAGATGCTGCCCGGCCCTGCCGCAGCGCAGCTCCCACCGCCTACGAGACCATGTACTGGGTGATGGCCTGCAGTGCATACAGCAGCTCTGCCTGCATTCTGGCCTCCAGAATGAGCAGGTTCACGTGGACCTGGGGGAGAAGGAGGAGAAGCTCATGAAGCAAGCACCCACCCAGATTAAGGAGTCATCTGGCAAAGGACAAAACGCTACCAGGTTTTCTAGCACGGGCAGTTGCCCTTTCCCCCTCCTGTCCTGCAGCCTGTGGCTGTTGCCAGAGCTGTGACCTGTGCAGCTCCCAGCACACTGGGCATCAGCACATCACTGCTATGGCTTACAGCCAGACCAAGGGCTTGCCCACCAAGGGATGACTACCTCTCCATTCCCCATGCTGCTGGTGGCCCTGTGCCACACCACATTACACCCAACTCCTTACAAACAGCCTGTTCCCATTTTTTCCCTTGCTCTCATTTGGTGGCTTAAAGCTTTGTTTCTTCTCCTTAAGCATCCCAACCCTCAGCTCTTGCTCAACCCCTCTCAGAGGCACAGCGGCTGCCCTACCTTTTCGCTGTGCTTGAACTGCTTCCAGAACCTGTCAAACATTTCTGGGTTTGTCTTCTCTGGGTAGCAGGTTACCGTTTTAATGTAAACTTTCAGCATTCGCTCCAGTAGATGATTCACTTCTGCATAGTCGTAGTCATCGTACCTGCAGGGAGCACTGGGCAGTCATAGCCAGCACCTGGCCCCAACCACACACCTGTCCTGTGGTCCACCTGGGACACGTCACAGCCATGGGGCAGGGACATAACATTGGCCACACTGAGCACTGAAGCCCCATCTGTGCAGCACCTTGCAGCAGCCATGCATAGTCATAGAGCAGTTGGGTTGGAAGGGACCTTAAATCCATCTAGTCCCACCCATGCCAGGGGCTGGGTGCCTCCCACCAGCTCAGGCTCCCCAGGGCCCCATTCAGCCCAGCCGTAGGCACCACCAGGGGTGATGCACCACAGCTCCCTGGGGCACCCTGTGCATCTGCATCATGATATCTCTTCCAAGCCCATGGACAAGAACACCTCCACACATCTGGGCACACAGCAGGAGCAGCCCACTCTCTTCCCACCTGGATTGACTTGGCTTTTTCCCCTGGACCACAAAGTTGCTGTTGTTACCTGATGCCAAACATGCAGTGGATGTAGTTCCAGATGCCCCGCTTGAAGACCGAGGGTTCGCAGCCCTGCCGCTTGGCCATGGCACTGCTCTGCAGACCATCCACCATGCGAAACTTCTCATCCAGGAGATGCCCGATGTCAGAGTAGAGCCGGTTCACGAGTGAAAAGCCATGGTCTTCCCAGGAGTAATCCTGTTGAGCACAGCAAGAGGCTTTTGCCACTGTAGAAGAGAGTTCGAGGCGTGTTCCTGGGAAGAGGGGCTGCCAAAAACCTTGGGATGTGACAGAATTCACAGGGTTTGCTCTGCCACTAGCCACAGTATCCCTCACCAAGCAGCTTGGGAACGATTTTGACCACCACCTCAGTGCCAACCCACATCCAGCCCAGAAGGGGCATGGGGTGGTCCTTGAGGGCACAGGTAAGCAGTCGCCACCACCCCCAGCCTTCTGATGTGTCCATGGTGGAGCAGAGCCCTTCTTGGGCGTTTTGGGGCCATGTAGGCACCCCATGAGCACCCACCCGCTCCCTGGACAGGAGGAGAGTGCAGGAGCCTCACCTGGACTCTGAACACCTGCGTCTGCTCCTCGTCGCGCCGCGCAAAGTCCTGGTACCCAAAGTCAGGGTCCTGCAGATAGCACGCGAGGTTGGCGGCACCGGTGACCTCCCCGTCAGTATCTGAGTGGGGAGAGCCCACAGACGGTTGGTGCTGCCCCGTTGCCAGGCACTGCTGGCAGCGATGCTCCCATTCCGATGCTCCCATCCCGCACCCCTCACCTTCCTCGCGGTCCGGCGGCAGCAGCCTCGTCTCCTCCCTGCCCTCAGTCTCCACGTGGATCCTCTGAACGCGCTCCCGCAGCGAGTCCAGCTCCATGCAGGAGTCCAGGGACTGCACAGGAGCACGGCACACCGTGAGGATGGGACACTTCCCACGCCATCCCCACCCTCGCAGTCCCACCCTAAGGGCTCACCCTTTTGCGGTTGATGCGCAGCAGCTCCTGCCCGCAGCCGTTCCCCATGGCGGCCTCGCAGAAGCACTGGTTCCCAGGTGGAGAGGGCTTCAGCGAGCCCCTGCCCCCCGACCCCTCCTCCTGCTCACAACCGCAGCCGAAAACGAAGCTGGCAAGCGCGTGGCAGTGCGCCAGGAGGACGACGGCGTGCACCAGCTCTGCCAGCGACCAGCTCCACTCACTGATCTTCAGCAGCTTCTGCAGGACAGACGGGACAGCGATGCACGGCGGGCAGGCAGAGTGTGGGCAACCCATCCGCACCCAACCCGCGCATCCCCGCTACCTCGATGTGCTCCTTGGTGATGAGCCAGGGCCTGTGAGCCAGGATCTTGTTGATCTCGTTGAGGTTGCGCAGTTTGGGGGGGATGAAATCGAGACCGCGCAGCCACTGGGGATCCCCCCCCGCCCGCAGGAACTGCAGCACGTGGAGGTTCACCAGGTACCGGCAGTGGTGTCGCGCGGCCGCCTGCAAGAACCAAACGTCAGCCCTATGGGGAGCAGCCGCCTCGCCCCCACCAGTTGGCTTCTGCAGAGCAATCCAGGGGCCGCCGGGATGGGCTCACCATGATGGCGATGTAGTGGCGGCAGTCGAAGGGCAGCGGGCCGTCCATGTGCAGCAGGTAGTGCTGCGTCTTCAGGAAGCTGTCGAGGTAGCGCGGGTGGTAGCCCATCTGCTGGGTCACTGCCTCCAGCCGGCCCCGGCTCGCCAGAGCCTTCACAAAGAGGAACTGAGGGCGCTCGGGCTCACCACCAGACATCTTCACCACCTGTGGGAGCACAGGAGGGGATCAGGGGGTCCCCTGTGCAGCCTGAGAGGGGATGCCCTCGGAGCCCAGCCCGGGTGCCCATCACCGCCGCCCCAGGCCTGGTCAGCTGCAGTCCATCACACCCGTGGAGGAGCAGCGCGGGATGCGGCCGTGGCTATTTTCTACCATTGCTGGTGACAAATGCAGTCGCTCAGGTGTCAGTGCTTTGCTCAGGTGCCATTTGGAGCTCTGTTTTTGGTTTGAGGGCAAAGGAGGGGGAAAAAAAAAGGAAAACCAAAAGGGGATGAGGAATGCCAGCTCCCAAGGGCAAAGGCTGGAAGCGAGCTGCCCTGGCCGTGCGTGGAGCTCCCCAGCTCGGTGCCAGGGCCACCAGGAGCGATGGCTTCTTCTCTCCGGGTGCAGAAGGACCAAGAGCAGCCCCATACCCACACGCAGACCATAGGGACAGGGCTGCCATCCAGCCCCACCACCCCGACAGTCTCTCCCACCCACACCCCCCCAGCACTGGGGCTGTCCCAGCATCCCCACGGCCTCACTGCTCACACCACAAGTGCTGCCACACCTTGCCGTCCCCAGACCTCCCGACCCCCCTCCGGGCATCCCAGCGCCCGATTCCAGCCGCTGCCCCTCGACGGCAGCAGTCGGGGCTGGGACCCGCCTCCTCCCCCACTCCTGGTGCACAGCACCCCGCCGCGGGGCTCCCCCCGACCCGTCCCGGAGGCGGCTCCCGGCTCCCTGCGGCCCCGCCGGTGACGCCGGCCCTCCCGCAGCCCCCGTCCCGCTGCCTCGGGCTCGAGGGCAATGCCGGTGCCCGGTGCGGGCTGCCGGTAACCGGGGCCCCATTGTGCGAGCAGCGGCGGCGGCAGCGCCCCCGGTGCGCAGCGCGGGCAGTGCAGGCGGAGAGAGAAAAACAACTTTGATTGGCAGTGATGGAGGCACGGCGCCTCCCGCATCCCGCACAAAGGGGACGGCGCCGCCGCACCGATACCGGCACCGGCACCGGGCCCCGCTGCGGGACAGCGCCGGCCCCGAGCCCCGGCGGCGGGCGGAGAGCATGGCCCGGCCCGGGGAGGGGCGGCGGCCGAGCTGCGGGCACGGCCGGTGCTGCGGGCAGGACCGGGGTACAGTCGAGCGCGGGGTCCGGTGGGGGCTCCGGTAGCGGCGGGGCGGGTCCTACCTGCCCCGGCAGCCGCTGGCACCGGCTTCCTCGGGGGTGCTCCACGCTCTGGGGACACACGATCATGGTGAGCCCGCGCCGAGCGCCGCCGTGCCGATGCTCTCTGCCCGCTGCCGGCACTGCCCCGCCCGCTCCGCTCCGACCCGTCCCGTCCAGTCCAGCCCCGCCCGCCCCGTCCAGTCCCGGCCGCCGGCACTGCCGAGCCGGGCACCGCTGCAGCCCGGACGGGGAGGGGGCGTGGCCTCTGCTCCGCCTCTTCCAATCACCTTCCCCGGGGGGAGGGTCATGCTGGAGCCACGCCCCCCAGCTCCATCTCGGGGCGGAGCCAGAGGGGGCGGAAGCGCGGTAGCGCCATGTGGGCAGAGGTGGAAAGTTACCCGTCCGTCCTGCGCCGAGGCCACGCCCACAGGGCAGGGGTTGGGCTTGGGCTGCCCCACCGCTAGGGGGCGCCGCGGGGCGGGGGTGGGTCGGACCCGGAGCCACGTGGCGCGACCACGGCTTGAGTGCGGAGCGCGGCTTTATTGGGCCTCAACGCGGCCGCGGTTGCTGCCGCCCTCCCGAGGCCGTTGTGGTCTTGCGGGGGGAACCGTGCTGCTCCTCCCGGGTTCGGGATGCGCCTCTCCCAGCTGCATTGCCCTGCGTAGGGGACAGTGTGGGGCGAGGGGCTTGAGGGTGGGGACGGTGGGACGCCGGGGTGTGGGCAGTAGAGGGGAGGAGGCATGGGGATGTGACCGTGGGAATGGGGACAATGGGACAGGAGGGCGGTGGGCGTGGAGGTGGCGGAGAATGGGGTGTGAATGTGGAAGGGGATGGGGGCGGTGGGGCACGAGGATGTGGACATGGGATGGTAACGGAATGGGGGCAACGGGTCACAAGGATATGGGCACGGGATGGCAGGGAATGGGGACTGTGGGAATGGGGCTGTCAGAAGATGGGGGCCACAGGCAGGAGATGGGGACAGTGGGACGTAAGGATGTAGCCACGAAGTTGGCCAGGGATGGTGCTCCCAACACAGGGGGGGTGGGATGGTGGCATGGAGACATGCACTGGTGGAGAACCAAGGTGGAATTTGGGGGTGATGTGGCATGGGGACAGCAGGTGTGAGGATGGGGCAGCTCCCTCAGTCCAGGGTGCTGGAAGTGGGAAGGGCCCTGGTCACATTGGACCCATGGCTGGTGGTGTCCCTGTACCCAGGGGTGGTCCCCAGTGCCATGCGATCCCACCGACCGCCCCGTACCGCTCCCTGAGCGCGGGCAGCAGTGGGCAGCATCTCGGTGCTTGGTCCCTTCTTGCCCTCCAGTGTCTTCGGGGAGCGGAGCAGCTTCTGATGCGGGTGCTGCCCATGCAGACACAACGCCTCTGCACCAGAAATGGGACTGGGGGTTTCTGCAGCAGCCCCAGACTGGGAACACCACCCCATGCATTCCCATCCCTGCACCCACCCGTCAAAGCCACGCTGGGGTTCTTCAGGATAGGCACAAAGGACTGTGCTGTCTGCTCCTGTGCGGTGCCTGCAGGGATGCACCATTATGCCCCCTGTCCCCACTGCAGTGCCCATGGGGACCATGAGACCCTGCACATACCGGGAGCACCAAACTCAACCCTACAGACATAGTAGGTGCTGCGTGCCGGGAGGAAGTCGCTGGCCCTGTCCTGCATGGTCTTCACCTGGAAGAGCATCTTGGGGCTGCCCAGCTTGTCACACAGGTCGATGGCCTCTGCAAAAGTCACGATCAGTGGGCACAGCATCCCACCCCAGTGGGCCCACCTGCTGCCCCTGGTGCTCACCGCTGGGGGGGGACCCCACTTTGCTGCGCAGGTGAGACAGCAGCAGCAGCACAGGGCAGTCGATGTTGGCCAGGAAGCTCTGGTTGTCTGCAGGGAAACAATGGTGGCCAATGGGACCCTGAGCACCAATGGGGTGGCACGGACTGAGCCTGTGGCTGTGGGGGACTCACCACTGTGGGTGATGTAGATGAACATGCTGCCACTGTGGGGATGGGAACGTGGGGCCTGGTGCTGCCCCACAGCGTTTGTGAAGTGGGAGGTGGGTTCTGGGGGCTGGCGTTCTGGAGTTTTCCCCATTCTTCCCAAAATCATAGAATCACAGAATCATTCAGGTTGGAAAAGACCTCTAGGAATCTTTCAGCCTATTCCCAACATGCCCACCAACCACATCCTTCAGTACCACCTCTTGATAACTCTGGAACTCCCCCAGGGACACAACAACAACTATATCTTTATGTCTCCCTGTCCCTATCCCGCTCCACTGCCTAACAGAGAACAATGTTTTCCTAACATCCAACCCAAAATGAGACTAGCCAAGACCAAAGCGTAGCAAAGCTTTATTGCAGCTGGAAGCTGCAAGTTGGAAACCCACAACACAAGCAAGCAAGTGGCCAGGCTTGTGCATGCCCAGGCTTATGCATGCCCAGGTTTGTGCATGCCCAGTGTACAATTGCAGCTGGGATGATACTGTGGCTTGTTCCCTCGGGGTGGCTCTCAGTGTTTTGCATGTCTCTTGCTGCTCATTACCTCTGGCTGGTGGCTCTTGCCTGCTCCACCGACACCTGCTGCCCTTCCCATCCACTGCCACCAGGCTGTGAGCATGGCCATGGTGAGGAGCAGGGCTGGGGTTCCCTGGGCACTTGGCAGGGTGGGAGCAGGAAGCAGTGTGTTTTGGGGGAGGAGTGCCAGCATCATGCTCCCACGTAGCTGTTCTTGTAGGGGCCGTGCTCCTGGGGGCCAGGCACCCCTGGCAGGTGGGTGCTATTGTCTTGGAGGGGCTCGTAGGGCAGCTCGCTCACATGACAGATGCTCTCACTGTAATTGGGCTTGAAACTCTCCACCACATCTTTAGGGACTCCGACCCATTCCTTGAGGGGCAGAGCGGGGTGAGAGGGGTCAGGAGCTGCCACCAGCTGGGTGGTGTGGTGAGCCAGGGCAGCCGCCTTACCTGGAAGTCACCGTTGTGGGTGATGAAGAGATCGTCGAAGTTCTTGCTGGGGTTGGGGATTCGGGGCATGATGATGACCCACACCCTGCATGGGAGCAGAGAGGTGTCAGAGGGGCTGCCTCACACCACCCTGCACCGCACAGCCATGCACCCACCTTTCCATGCGCACCAGCAGCACCACCAGGACCAGCAGCAGCAGGCAGGAGGCGATGGGGATCAGCACCGTGTGGATCCAGAACCACTGCAGCTGCTCCTCTGCCATACCTGCAACAAGCCGGGGGGACACTGTGAGGACAGTGTGGGGATGCCGTGGGGACCCTGGGGGCTCAGAACTTCTCCTACCCTTGCTGGTGCTGTTGCTGCCCCAGAAGACAGGCATACTCCACTCGCTCCACAGCTGGGTGCTGCCACAATAGTTGTTGATCTTGCTGCGCACATAGAAGGTGTAGTATTTCTCATAGTCCACGCTGGGGAAGGAGAAGATGTCTCCTTTCACCTCCTGCTTCTGCAGAGAGAGGAGGGGTGGGCGGTGAGGGCCAGCGCCTCGTGGCCGGGGGCAGGCGCGGTGTGGGGGCTGTCACCATCCAGCTGGTGTCCTTGTTGCTCTTGTACTTGACGACGTGCTCCAGGCAGTGCGCCTTGGGGTAGGGCGAGCTCCAGGTGAGCTGCAGCTGGTTGCTGCTCATGTTGCGGATGGTCAGGTTCACGGGTGCCTCTGGTTTCACTGCAAAGCACGGGAGGTGCCCAGTGAGTGCTGTCTTTGTGGCCCGGTGGCCTCCGCTGACCTAAGGATCGTGGCTGTCCCCACGCCAACACGTACCGAGGTTCTGCAGCTCCATGCGATTGCTGGGGATCTCCAGGGTGCGGCCATCCTGGCTGGCATTGACGTGGACGTGGAAGGGCTGGAACTGGATGATCTCACTCTGCTCGAAGCGGCAGCCAGCGCGCACACCGCGCTCCCAGAGGTACTGCTGGCACTCTGCCACGGGCGACCTGTTCTCATACCTGCACACGGCAGTCACGGGGCTGCTTGGACCTTGCACACTCCTCCCAGTGCCATCCCAATGCTTCCCATCCCCACGAGGCTGCAGGCGGAACCTCCAGCCCCAGGCACCCACCAGTAGTAGAGGGAATAGTTGGCCGTCAGTGTCTGCCCGCTGCCCCATGTGCAGGTCATGTACTCCTCATTGAACACGATGCACTCCACCCCTGGAATCATTCAGGTTGGAAAAGGCCTCTCAGATCCCCGAGTTCAACCCCAGCCCGCTCCACCGGGCCCATCGCCACGTCTCTCAGTGCCACATCCCCACAGTTCTGAAGCACCTCGGTGACCCCTGGACAGCCCAGCTCAACTCCCAGAGTCCGCCCTGAGGAGCCCGCAGCTCGGCGCTGTGGTTATGGCAGGATGCTGCGCTCAGCTGCTTTGCCAGAGGAAATGAGCGTTTACCATTTTCTAACGCAAAGCAAATGGTGGAGCCGAGCAAATGAGCGCCGCTTTGGTATGGAAACTGGGTACGTGATCAACAGACAAGAAGTGAGATTCCAGCAGATAACAGCGGGCACAGGGGAGCCATCCACCCCCGTCCCCTGCATACGTGCGCGTCGCTGACACCGCAGCAACGCAAATGGAGGCCACGCAGATCTGCTGACCGCAGCTCAGCCTGGCTGACGCACAGGGCTGATCCAACCTTCGTCTGGCCCTCCTGCAGCCCCCCGGCATCCAAAGGGCTTTTTCATCACAGCCGGATGCTCAGCCACGAGGCTGCCCCAATGGCCAGGTCCACGGCTGCAGGGCTGAGAGCCCCGAGGCTGTGCCCACAGGGCCCATCCGTACCCCCACGGGGGGTTGGCACTCTCAGAGCCAGCGACAGCAGCAGTGCAGCAGCACCGAGCCAGGAGCACGGAAACGCACCACCGGTGTCTCAAAGGCCCACATGTCCATCCTCAGCCACCATCGCTGCTCAGCAATTTCCCCCTTCCCCACCACCCATACGGCACTGCAGCCTTACCTGCGGGGCTGCGGGCAGCGGCCAGGCAGATGCTTAGCCCCAAAAGAAGGATGGGCACGAGTGAAGCCCCGGGCACCTCCATGCTGGGATGCTTGGTGCGCAGCAGCCCACCTTGCGCGGCTCACGGCTTCCGCACCACCACCACTTCCTGAGCCACAGCAACACCCGCCCCGACGGGGCGGCGCCGCCCTTCCTGCTCAGCTCCACGCTTTCGCCCGACGGCAGCCCTGCGGTTCTTCCTACCCGTCGCCCCAATGGGGCTGTCTCGCACAAGCGGGTCCCCTGCCCGCAGCCCGACGCTGGGGGCCGGCCGTGGGGACACAGCCGTGGAGGGGCTGCTTGGTCGCTCCGCGCCCATATGGGCAGCGACGGGGTTGGGGAGGTTTAGCCGTCGTGCTGGGGGACGTGGTTTAGTGAGGACTGTTGGCGGTAGGTGGGCTGGGTCATCTTGTAGGTCTTCTCCATCCTCGGTGACGCCCTGATCCGACTGCTGGGGGGCAGCTGAGGGCACCGAAGATAAGGACCGCTGCCGGGGGAGCCGCGGTGCGCTGGGCGGCATTCGAAGCGCGGGGACGGCGGCCGCCGCGGGGAGAGGAACGGGGTCGCAACGCGGTCACGTAATCCCAGCATTTCCGCCAGGGGGCGCCGTGCGCATCTCGGCCATCTTCGGCCGTTTCCGCCCTCCGCTCGGCTCGGGCTCGCGTTTCTTCCTTTCGGCTTTCTTCGCCTTTCCTCGGCTCGGCTTCGGGACTCTTCGGCACCGCTCGCCTCTTTCCGCCTGCCGTCGGGGCTGCGCAGGCGCACCGTCGGGCGGCCCGGCGTTCCTCGTCGCGGCCCGGCCGGCCCTGCCCGCCCGGTATGGCGGCCTTCGGCGTCCTCAGCTACGAGCACCGCCCGCTCAAACGCCCGCGCCTCGGGCCGCCCGACGTGTATCCGCAGGACCCCAAGCAGAAGGAGGTGCGGGGGGGGGGGGGGGGGGGGGGGGGGGGGGGGGGACGGGGGGTCGGTGCCCGGTGCCGGGCGGTGTCCGCCCCGTGCCGGACGCTGAGCGCCCTTCGTTCGTTGCCCCGCAGGATGAGCTGACGGCCCTGAACGTGAAGCAGGGCTTCAACAACCAGCCCGCCGTGTCCGGGGACGAGCACGGCAGCGCCAAGAACGTCAATTTCAACCCGGCCAAGGTGAGAACGAATCGGCGGCGCTGTGCCGGAGCGGGGCTGGGATCGGCCCGCCCTGTGTCAGCGTGGCTGGCAGCGCCGCACCGCCGGACGCCTTCGGCCCGGGCTCGGTGGAGTCGTTGGCGTGGGAGAGGAGGTGCGAGGGTTCCTGAGGCGTCTGGGGACGGGAAGGTGGGGTCACATCACGGCCCTGTGCTCCGTGCTCCCGAAATCCAGGCGTTTACTGCCCCCCCTGCCTCCCAGGGGGTGCTGGGGAGCTGAGCTGCTGAGCTGCTGCCGTGGCCTCCTGCTTTGGGCTGCTGTGTCGGTGGGAAGTGCCACACGCCTGTCTTGGTCCTGACAGCCTTGGCATCCAGCGCTTCTTACAGGAACTGCCTGCTGACAAGTGGGGGGTCAAGGCTTTGTAGCCCTCACCTGCCTTTCTCTGACCCGGGTGCTGTTTCTGTCAGCTGGCAAGGACAGATATTAGGGAGAGTTCCTTCTGCAACAGAGAGCAGTGATCACAGCACAGCTGCCCAGGGCGCGGTGGGGTCAGCGTCCCTGGAAGTGCTCCATTACAGTGGGCATGATGGGGTGGGTTGGGGTTGGGCTTGGGGATCTGAGAGATCTTCAGCCTTGATTACTCTATGAAGCATTCTTCTTGTTATAACAAAGGAAATTATGAACGGCTTTTTTGTGTTTCAGAAGTTTGTAACCAGTGAGGCTTCTGGTTGGAAGCACAGGTGGAATCTTAGGCATGTTGAGAAGATCATTGAGCTACAAAATACGATTTATCCTTTTTGTTTTGTTTTCTTTTCTTTTCCTTTCTTGCTCCAGATCAGTTCAAATTTCAGCAGTATTATTGCAGAAAAGTTGCGGTGCAATACACTGCCTGACACAGGAAGAAGAAAACCCCAGGTGAATCAGAAGGACAACTTCTGGCTGGTGACAGCACGTTCACAGAGTGCCATAAACAACTGGTTCACGGATCTGGCTGGAACAAAGCCCCTCACTCACCTTGCCAAGAAGGTACATTACAGGAGAGGCTGCCTGTGAGGGCAGAGCACTGGCTCTATGCTTGCTGTTGAAGTATTTGATTGTTATATGGAAGAGTTTTTCTAAGTCTCTCAAAGTGTTCTGCTTAAAGAGCATCCCCAGGGTGTATGTGGCACTGCTTGTGGTCTCCTCACTCAAAGAACTGGTCCTTTGTTATTTGGAGGTTGGGTTCGGCTTTGTCTCTTGGCTTGTGTGGTGTGACCGATTCACCTTAAAGCTGTGATCTTTTTCAGAAGAGCTGCTGCTGTTGCCTTTGGTCTGTTGTTTAGATGAGGAGGGATTTCCAAGTTCTCGAAAATCATAGTGAGAATTACTGCAAATAGTCAGCTGAGTGACCTCCCAGATTTCTGTTGCAGTGACATTTGTTTCTGTTTTTAAGCTGAAACAAGTATGTGTGTTAGCCTGGCTGAGAGCAGACCATGAAACGTTCCTGGTCTGTGGGACCTAGGGCTAGATGTTGCCTTGGCTGCCCTGAATTCTGTAAAATGGAGAGGAAGGGGCCTGCTCTGCCATTTCCTAGGGCCTGACAACAAGGAGAGCTGACTGTCTTTCTGGGTGAGCCTATAAACAGGAGCCTAGGAGTCTACTCTGTGTTGTGGAAAAACATAATCTGCAGTTGCAAAATAGTGGCAGAGCACATAGTGTAGCAGCTGGAGCCTGCCTGAATTCTGAGTCAGTCTTGGGAAAATAAAATCACTGGATTTCCCCACAGTCTGTTTCTTAATAAACTTAACTTAAATCTTTCTTTGTGTGTTGGCTGTCGATGTCCTGAGGTCATTGTGAAAACATAAGACTTTGCAGGTCTCTCCCAGTTTCTAGTATTGCACTCCTTTGGTTGTTACGGATGTAGGCACAAAAACAGCTGCAGCTGGTAGCCAAGCAGTCTGTGTCTTTGAGGCAGTGGAGAATAACTGGGAAGAATGTAAGAAACATGGAGTTAGCAATTCAACAGTTGGTAGTTTAGGGAACTTGAAATACTTACCCAGTGTGTCTGTGCTCTTTGATTGCGTCTCACAGCTCTGAACACACACATGATTCTGCTCTCCATAGCATCCCAAGAAAGTGAGCTCCACTGCTGGACTTCTTTCTGTGATGTGTTATCAATTCCTGCTCTATAAATCCACAGTTTGATGATTTCATTGACGTTCTCCAAAATCTTGAATCTTGGCTTATTGAATTCCTTCCTCCTGCGCTATTCGATTCCCTGTTTCTCACAGTCTTCTGTTGGCCACTTGTGATATTACAAGCCTTTCGTAACCATTCCATTTTGCTTACAAAACGAAGAGTCCTCTCTTCAATCTGTCAGCAAGTGCTTGTGCTTCTGACTCAGTCCCTACCCTGTACCTTTTGTAGTTGTTTACTGTCATCTCTGGAGGAGATCCTTAAAGCTGTTTGCAGGATTCACAGCAAGGATTTACAGTGATGTAATTATGTTTTCGTTTTGGTTTGTCTTTGTTTATACTGAAATGCTGCTCTAATGCTGTTGCTTTCTGACCAAAGGTGAATTCCCTCAAGATGCAGAGCAGCACAGTGTGTTTTTCCCCTGCACAGATGGCAGTCCCTGCAGTGTGCGGGGTTGAACTGGAGTGGTTCCTGTCCACGTCTGTGGTTGTGATTTCCCCCCCTCCGTTCTGTTACAGGTACCCATCTTTAGCAAGAAGGAAGAGGTCTTTGGCTATTTGGCAAAATACACTGTTCCAGTAATGAGAGCAGCCTGGCTCATCAAAATGACTTGTGCCTATTATGCTGCCATCACAGAAACCAAGGTGAAGAAGCGGCACGTCATCGATCCCTTCATCGGTAAGCACTTTGTGTGGAGCTCTGGGTTTGTCCATTCCAGGTGTTTCCTGTACAGCCTGCTCTTGAACAGTAGGAGGTGACCTGGAAATCAACGTAAATTCATTTCCTGCTGATAAATCCTGGTGTTTCAATGTGCAAAACTGTCTAAAACAGAGCTCACCTGGGAAAGTACTCTGTTGAAAAATAAGTTTTAGTAGCAAGAAATGCTTCCTTAAAGCCTACTTCATCTTTCTTCTCCTTCCTTCTCTAAACTGCCTGTTAAGCTTTGCTGTGCTCTTTTGCTGCATAACCTCTTTTCTTACCCTACAAAGACTGCAAACGTTATCACTTAACTACAATTGATGTCTTCTCAGGTGGGTGAGTACACTTCCCAGTAGATGACAGTATGTTATTCCCTGTTTGCGTTTCCAGTTTCATTAAGCCTCACTGGATTCCACACCTAACATCCTTTGCATTCTGGCCTGCTCCAGATTGCTGCAGTGTAGGAGGGCTCCCCTGTTTTCTGGTTCTTATGGCTGTCACTACTGGACCTGCCCAAACTCCTCTGAAAAGAATAATACTAGCAACTGGATTATCATTTTCTTTCCTGCTTATCTTTGGTATAGAAATTACATGAGCTGCTTAAATGCTGATTGCTTTGTTGAATATATTGATTCCATTCATTGTCCTGTTCATTTGTCCAGTTGCTGACCCTTTAAGTCTTCTTTGTTGCAAGTTGTTGTACATTTTGTCTTGTTTGTTTGTTTTTATCATCTGCATTGTCATGGAAGACTCTAATCGCGCTGTCGTTTTGTGCACCAAGTTTCTCCCTTATATATTTAGGTTTTGGTAAAAATACTTAAAATAAAAGAAAAAAAAAAGGTGATCATAGGTCTGCACTTGTATCTGAAACAGATTAAAAATGAGTCAGAGCTGAAGTGTTTCTGCTGTCTGGCAATGACTGAGGATGCTCAGACAGTCTGGCCTAATGCTGCTCTGTACTGGAAAGCATCTTTTGTCTGCTTGCTGATTCTCAATAACAGGTGTTGAGAAATGGGTCTTCACATCTTTTCTTGTACAAAGTGAATTCCTACCCCACCTCCCAAACTCAGATCTTTTTTCTTGCATTCCTTATTCTGTGGTTGCCCCTTTCTCACTGTTGCCCCTTGTCCAGAAGCAAGGATAGCATGTGACGCTTTTCTTTCTTTGTCTTTCACTGTTTTCATACGAGAGGGACCCCTCTGGATTCCCACCTGGACTCCAGCCTGTTGCTTGGTTCTCTTCCTTCTGTTTACTACTGCACTCATTGCTAACCTGTTTCATCTCTCCAGAATGGACACAGATCATCACCAAATACCTGTCAGAGCAGCTGCAGAAAATCGCAGAGTTTTACAGACAGCTCCCAGGGCAAAGCTGTGGGTCACCAGCTGGACCAATGCCCCAGGAGGTGGAACAAGCTTTGAAGCAGTGGGACTACAACGAGAAACTAGCAATGTTCATGTTCCAGGTGAGGGGCTCTGGAGGGGGCTCTGTGTGTGAGCAGAAAGGAATAGGGAACATATGCAGAGTGATTTATTTGTTTCAGAAAGTTCTCTTTCTATGGATAGACCTTTGTGGGTTAATGTAGTTTAGAGCTCGGTAGTAGAACAAGAGCAATACCAAATTGTGCAAATCTCTACAGTTATTTCTGGTATCAGTAGGCAGAGCAGCTGCTGCCACTCCGTGATACCTTGGTGAATGTAGCTTCATCTTTTGTCCATTTGCTCTGCCTCTGTCTTTGTGCAGGATGGCATGCTGGACCGGCATGAATTCCTGACGTGGGTGCTCGAGTGCTTTGAGAAGATACGATCAGGAGAGGATGAATTTCTGAAAATGCTCCTACCCCTGCTGCTGCGGGTGAGAAACATACAGCACTTCAGGAGAGCACAGATCTGTCTGTTGTCTGTACCCTCCTGACTAAGGGTTGATAAGCTGTTTTTTGCTGTAAATACTAGGGAGTGTCCTTCTTAGCTAATGCAAGGACTTCTTTTTAATCCTGCTTTTTTTTTTTTTTTTTTTCCCTCCTGCACTCTGTTTCTCTTCATTAAGCCTGGTAATCCCTGCCCACATCATACCTGTGATAGTTGGACTCCTGGCACCACTACAAAGCAGTACTGCTCGATATACAATTTTGGGAGGGTTAGATTCATGATCCTTGAGGTCCCTTCCAACCCTGGCCATTCTGTGATTCTGTAGCAGGAGAAGGGGAAATGATTTGAAGTTGAGGGAGGGAAGATTGAGGTTGGATGTCAGGGGGAAGTTCTTTACTATGAGAGTGGTGAGGTGCTGGAACAGCTGCCCAGAGAGGCTGTGGATGCCCCATCCATCCCTGGGAGTGTTCAAGGCAGGTTGGATGGGGCCCTGGGCAGCCTGGTCTAGTATAAAATGTGGATGATGGTGGCCCTGCATATGGCAGGGGAGTTGGAGATTCGTGATCCTTGAGTTCCCTTCCAACCCTGGCCATTCAGTGATTCTGTGAGGATCAAGAATTTCTCCTGTGTTGCTTGTAATGAGGACTTTCTTATCTTGCTCTTTCCTACAGTACTCTGGAGAGTTTGTGCAGTCTGCCTACCTGTCCAGACGTCTGGCCTACTTCTGCACCCGCAGGCTTGCTATGCAGCTGGATGGTGCTGGTGGGCACCCACCCCACATCCTGTCTACTCAGACAGGAAATACTCTTCCTTCAACTCCCACCCCTCAGCCTGCTGCAGGGAATCCTCCTCCCAGCCCTTTTAGTGACTTACTGCTGTGTCCCCAGCACCGACCAGTGGTGTATGGGCTCAGCTGCATCCTCCAGGTAGGTTTGAGTAGTAGCTGATGACAGCAAGGTCAGCAGGAACAGTTCATACTGTATGCCATCACAGGAGGAAATCATTACAGAGACAGTAAATTCCTGAAGGTGGAAGCTTCAAACTGAGAGTTGTCAAAGGGCAGATATTTGCTGATGAGTTACAGAGTGTTAGTACCAGACTTTAGTGCAGCAGTGATGCCCCTGACTGACTTGTGTAAGAAGAACAGAGCCTTTTCCTCAGTTTACGTGTGCCTCAAGTGGCTGAGAATGCTTTGCAGAAAACAGAGTAAGAAAGAAAAGGATGTTTTTCCCACTGCTGTGTGTGCCATTAACAAGTTGTCAGCTAGGAAATGAAGTTGTGCCAGAAATGAAGAGCAGCGCTTGGCAATTTTATTTTAAACCACCAAATCCAAAAATGTCAACCAAAACAAACAAACAAACAAAAAAACAACACAAAAGACCAACTCTCCTACCTTGTTATAGGGAAATACTTTAACTGTTGAGCCAGACCACACTCTCAGAAGCGTGACAGCTGACTGCAAAAAGGCATGGCTCTGAACTCCTGGTCTTTATACTTGGAATTAAGCCTTGCCACATGGCAAAAGGGCAAGGTTGCTGAAGTCTCAACGATAGTTATGTTTGAAGGGCAGATACTGTTGTGTAATGGTGTACTTTGTGTCAGAGGGAGATAGGTGAGTTCTGTTCAGTGTAGTTGTTCATGTTTGTGTTTTTCTCCTTCGAGGGGAGTTGCATGGTCAGGTGGATCCCTATGCAAGCACTGGAGATTGTCCCCTTCCAAGGGAGCAAAGGAGCATGTTAAAGCAGAGAAGCTTCCAGAGAGTGCAGGATGGAGCAGGAGGTGGAAAGGAAGAGAGGACAGAGCTTGGGAACCTGCAGCTCAACAGAAAAACTGAGCTCAGGGAGCCCTGAAAGGATCAAGAAGCAGCCAGCCAGCTCACAAAGAGGATAGAAAGAAAATTCCTAGCTGACTAGAAGTAAGATTCCTTCTGTTAGAGTCTGGAGAGCAAGGCGTGGGTTATAAATAACCCCTTTGTATTTCTGCTAAGCCTTTCTTAGTCACTTTCAATTTAAAACATTACTGTTCTAGTTTCTGTATGGTAAAACGTTGCTTTTTGAATATAAAAGTCCTGTGTTTGGAAGCTCACTGTAGGGAAGACATGTGAGTATGTATGCACCTCAGAGATTTGGCTGATTTAACGTCTGTACAGAACCTGCTTAAAAAGTTCAATTTCCAATTACTTAATTATGGTTGGATTGTATTTCCTAGGTATCACGAGCTTATCTGAGGAAAGGTCTACAGATTTTCTGATCTGCACATAGTAAATGAGGCTAAGGCAGAGTAAAATCTAATAGCTAGAAGCTGGAGCTGGGTAAAGTTGAGCTGGAAACATGCATTTCTAACAGTGTATGATATTACCTTCTGCTCAGATGTCTCAGAAAGTTGATGGATTCTTTGCTTTGAGTGTTTGTAGCAGCCTTCATTGTTCATCTGAATGCCTGGCTGCTTATGAGCCAGAAGTTTTAGGGCTGTATCCTAAATATCATTCAATAAAGTTTCATCTGTGTGGGTGTCTGTACAAGATCATAAAAGAATAAGAACATGTACAAGAGTTATTATAGTCAGAATCATAATTATTAAATAATACAGTGTAATGAATTTAGGTCTGTTGACTCAATTTTCTTCTCATACTTGATGCTTGATGAGGATTGTAAGTCAACAGTGTAAATGCTGCTCTTGGGCCAGGAGAGTTGGCCTGTGTGTTGGCAGTGTGAATTGTAAGAAAATAATCTGTTCAAGAGCAGCAGAGGGATCTGCAGTAAAGAGTTGATGCATTTGAATAACCTGGAACTCCACTCTGGCTTCTTAAGCATGCCCAGTCCAAGACATTAAATACAGCAAAAGTATTACTCTTTTCCTTTCTGTTCCCAGTTTTTAGCTTGAAGAGTTTTTCATTCAAAGCTGCAAATAACCACCACCAAAAAAAAAACCAACAAAAACTGAAAAATAGTAAATGCAATGTGATGTATACCTGGGAAATAGGATAAGGATGTGATTCTGCAGAGAGTAATTTAACTTTGAGTGTTTTACCCTTGATTTGCTCAATGATACTAAATTGCCTGTTTGTTGCAGAGTATAATTTTATGTTGCCCAAGTGCCCTTGTGTGGCATTACTCACTGACTGACAGCAGGATAAAGACTGGCTCTCCATTGGACCACCTGCCCATTGCCCCATCCAACTTGCCCATGCCAGGAGGGAATTCAGCCTTTACACAGCAGGTGAGCAGTTCTCAGAAAAGAGAGATCTGGTGGTCCAGGGTAATAGCTGTATTGTAGCTCTTTTGGGGTTTTCTTTTCCTGTTGTGTGATGAGCACAACCAGAGAATTAACTGCTCCCATTCTACTGTAAGCAAGATGCTGTCCTTGGAAACTGGGCAAAATCTAATCTCAAGTAGAGCTACTGTTGCCTTCTTTGCTTTATGATAATCTTCTACACAGGACTTCTAAGATGTCCTCTTGAATGTTTATGCAAGTTTGATGCTTCTAGGTTCGTGCAAAGCTCCGTGAAATTGAGCAGCAGATAAAAGAACGTGGCCAGGCTGTGGAGGTTCGCTGGTCCTTTGACAAGTGCCAGGAAACCACAGCAGGTAACTTGCTGTAGGTTAAAGTTTTTCTCCCCTGTTCTATGGGTTATCCTTATAAGCTTCCTGTCCGATTATTTTCTTTATTTTTCCCATGTGCTGGCATTGGTATTCAATGTCAGCTGCGAAAAGAACCAAATAGATCTTTTTCAGTGCAGAATCTTGCATGGGTCAGTTTCCCTAAGCATAGCAGGAATATCTGTTACTGGAAGCTGGGAATTTGTAGCAGAGGATTGTAGTTTGTTATGCATGCCACGTTCTGATGCTTTCCCCTAACATCTGCTGTTGGCCTCTGAGAGACAAGATACTAAGCTAGATAGATCCTTTCCTGACTGGTACAGCTTTTTTTTAGGCAATCACCTGAGCAGCGAGCTCTCAAAACTGTTTTACTGGAGAGACTCTTGTAGCAGTTGGGAAACATGAATTTTTTTTCTCTTTTCCCTTCCAGGTTTCACTATTGGCCGTGTTTTGCACACTTTAGAAGTTCTGGACAGTCACAGCTTTGAAAGATCTGACTTCAGCAACTCTTTGGATTCCTTATATAACAGAATATTTGGGTTGGGTCCAACCAAGGACAGTCATGAGGTACCTTGGGACTTTGCAGCTGGGCCTTGTCTTGGAATTGGCTGTGTTCTTGTTATTATATTTCATAGTTACTGTCCTGCATCTGTTGAGAGCTGACTAGGTGATGGCCTGTGGCCAAGAGATGCAGTTCCTGTTGAAAACAATTTTGTGCAGCCTTAAGTTGGGGAGGTACTAAAGTGACAGTGTGGGACTGTGTGCTGGTCTAATTGTGTGCTAACAAATGCACATGAGTCTGGGACAGTCCATACAGCTAATTGAAGAGAGTGACCTATTTGTGTTGTTCACTGCATTGGTTCCTGGAAGTGAGCTGCAAGGCTGGTAGTTTGCATATTCGATATAATGCCCTTGAAACACCGTGTTTCACTGTGTGCCTGAGATTCACACTTTGTAGGTATGCTGCTGAAAGAGCTGATTTTCTGAAGCAAAGCCAGCCTGCAGTATTGCCAGAGGATGTGGCCTTACCCTATGCTGCAAAGTGGAGTCAAACAGAGACAAAGCAGGAAGGCTCTACCTTGACATCTGCGCCCCTGCTAGGAAGGCAGGGATGTAGCAAACTTCGAGCTGTGCTCTCTGTGCCATCCAGCCTAAGGCCTTCAGGCTACTCACCTTTTCTTTGTGACTCACATTCTCATAGTAGTTCTTCCATCTCACTAGATCTCCCCAGATGATGATGCAGTGGTGGCCTTGCTGTGTGAATGGGCTGTCAGCTATAAACGCTCTGGACGCCACAGGGCAATGGTTGTGGCCAAACTCCTGGAGAAACGTCAAGCAGAGATAGAGGCTGAGGTAAATCCTTATTCTTAGGTTAACCACAGTAAAGCAGGGCAGATGATACCTACCTTCAGTGTGTTGCAATGATGAAAAACAAAGGCTGATCAATCTCTGAATGCTTGCGCTGTTAATTGTGGCATTCGCTCCATCTAACCTAAAGCAGGTCATAAGTTTTGTTTTCTGTGTTCCGTTTTTTTGGGTGCTTCTGAAGACAGTTAGGTGCTTGTGGTGCAAAAGTGGCTGCTTGCTTGGAGACTACAAAGTAGCTTACAGAAACCTGTGTGATAGTTTTTCCATAAGTGCAAGCTAGGAATGATCTCTTGCAGGCTTCTTTTTTTTGAGTTTATGGACATTGAGTTTCTCTTCAGGAACAGTGATTGGTACTTTTCATTACAGAGGTGTGGGGACTCTGAAGTTGTGGATGAGAAAGGCTCCATCTCGTCAGGTTCTCTCTCAGCAGCCAGTGCCCCTGTCTTCCAGGATGTTCTTATGCAGTTCCTTGATACTCAAGCCCCTATGCTAAGTATGTCATAAGAATTTTTAATCTCATCACTTCTAGCTTTCCCTCTTCTGCAAATTCTGAGCTAATATGCTATTTTTCTGTATGTAAGTTCTGGATGTGCCCATATTATCTCTCTGGCTTCCTTGCAATCCAGAGCATGCTTTGGAGAGGAAGACAGTGCAGAAGCTCCTCTGTCAACAGAATGTTGACCAAGAATGAATGAGCATAGTCTAATTTAGAGCTGATTTGGGCTGAGAACTAGATGGAAGTTTCTGACTTGTAAGTGACAAAGCTCTGAAGCAACCTCTGAATGTAAATGTTACAAACAGATTAATTAAGGGGGGCCGGATACAATTCTGAATGATGTGGGGAACTGTGTGTTTGTATACCCAAGGATGGCACTTTCAGTCTAAAGTCCTGTATCTCTAAATGGAGAGGTTTTCACTTATTTATTTGCCACCTCTTGAAGGTGGGCTTTCTGATTCTGACTTCTGCTGCAGTCTCAGAACTGTGTATCTGTGTATCAGCATGTTAAGATCTCTAGCAACACCTTCTCTGTGGACATAGATGTGGTGGCTACTGCTGCTCTTGGTGTTACAGAAGAACTCTGATAGCACTGTCTGTCTTTCCTCTCCTTTCAGCTGATCCTGGGAAGGAGAATGAAAAGGTGGAGTTTTTTAACCTGGTGCTTCTATTCTGTGAGCTAATCCGACACGATGTCTTCTCTCACAATATCTACATGTGCACACTCATCTCCCGGGGTGATCTTGCCATGGATTCTCACGGCCCTCGTCCTCCCTCACCCTTTGATGACCCTGCTGAGGAGCACGACAGGAAGGAGACAGAAGGAAACAGTGGGATCAAGCTAGAGGTGAGAAGACAAGATCCACAGCTCTCCTGTGTGCTTCCTCTTGTTCTGCTTCTCCACTCTTACCAGCTCGCAGACTCCTTGCTATTACTTTCTGGAAGATGTACCAGTGACTCATGTTTCTCATTTCCCCAAGCTATTTCCTTAGCACTTCAGTTGCAAAAGTAGAGGCTTGTGTTCTAAGTGGGTGGAAAGGTCTTGCAGAATGTAACGGGGTAGATAAGGAAATCTTACTCTGAGCAGCATATCAAGTGCTATGCAAGGCCTGTCTCTGTTGTCAGGTGTTTGTAGCATATGTGATTTTGACTGAGTTTCTTTTGCCAGGCACCATCCTTGTTGGCAAACTGCTGTTCACTGTCCAACATGGAAGTGTAGGGTTGTTGCAATAAATGAATCCTGTTCTGTTTCCTGGTATATTATTGAGATGTAAAGCTGCTCCATCTGTTCTCAGGACACAGGTCTTTCTGAGCCCATGGACATTGACCACAATTCCAGCACGATCTTTGATGACATGGAGAAGACAGATTTTTCGGTATGTGCTTGCTTTTTCTGCCTGCTACTCAGAAAATAGATCAGTTTGTTGTGCTGGCACCAGGGACAGCATGTGCCTCACTTCCGTGTGGGTGCTCCCTCTCTGCTACAGAGCCAGTATGCTGGAAGTGCCTAACTTGTAAGGTAGCTGACACTCTGAAAAGGTCTTTGTGGCTTCTTTCACCTGTCTTTATTATGGTATGACCGTATTCCCTAGCTGCTTTGTTGTTCTTCCACCTTCCTAGATGTTTTCTCCTCCAATGCATTGTGAATCTAAGGCCAGCCCTTCTCCTGAGAAACCAGATCCTGAAAAGGAAGCAAAGCCTCTGCTGAAGGACAAGTCTGCAGAAGGAATGCTAGCATCTTTGTATGATCAGCCTCGGCACATCCAGTATGCAACACATTTCCCTATTCCTCAGGTATGAGACCTGCTCATAGCCCTTTTCCTGCTGCTGCCTTGTGCTATCCCAGCTATAACCAGGCTGCTGTGTTTCCCTGCAGTGCTACTATAAGCATGAACCTAACAGAGCAGAGTTGAACCTGATATCTTTCTGTTCTATTACTGGGTGGGTGAGGAGTGCAGTCATGCTTTTCTGCATTGCTGCAGGAGAGTGATCTACTTAAGACACCTCTTTGCTAACTCCCAGAGCAACTTCTGAGATGAAGCTTTCTCTTTGCTTTTATGAGATCCAGATGTGAAACAAGATTAAAGCATTCAGCTTGATAGCTGCTAATGCAGTTCTTTCTCTTGGTTCTCCAGGAGGAATCATGCAGTCATGAATGTAACCAACGGTTAGTAGTTCTTTTTGGGGTTGGAAAACAACGGGATGATGCTCGGCATACAATCAAGAAAATAACCAAAGACATCCTGAAAGTTTTAAACAGAAAGAGTACTGCAGAGACAGGTTAGTATTGCCTGAGCCACTCCTTTCTGAAAAATGAGTGTCTTTCCAGTTGACTGCCTCCTTTGTCTGGAGTCTCACAATGAAAGGATTTCATATGATCTGCAGTGCCTGGTTGGCTGTATCAGTCACTGACTGTCTGGGATGGTGCTCTGTTCTCAAATAATAATGAGCAGCGAATAAGATTTGTTTCCTCCTGCCTAGATGTGTTTCATTGAATTTACCTTCTTCAGTAGGTGCTTAAGACACATCAGTTTCAAAGTGAGACCCTGGCCAAAAACATGGCATTTTCAAACTTTATTTTCTTAAGCTCTACCATTTAAATCTCTGCACAAAAGCAGTGAGAACTTTGCCTGTGAATGTTAGGCAGAATGTTAGGCAGTAGTGTGCTGTTACGCTAAACATGCTGTTTAGGGTGGCAGATTTGCATAGCTGTGTCAATGCCAACAGGAAACCTCTAATTTCTATCGGTTGAGAATCTGGCTTCATTTTTTTTCCCTCTTTTTGTTAGTCTGATTCTTGAAAGACAGCTTGAAATATGGTGTGATTCTTCAAAGATGGCACACTCTAACAAGCTTTTGTGCTGAGCCATCTCCAGTCCAGAACAACTGTTCTCACCAGGGAGTCGATGTTTCTTCTAAATTGGGGGGGAATATATTTTCCATCTTCACTTGGGATAAACTAGATGTTAACCCTGCTGTTGTTCTCAGCCTAGAAATTCCTTCTTGACAGTTTATTGTTGTGAATTCAGAATGGTCCTTATCAGCTTAGGGATGGAGGATCAGGTTCTTTGGCTGTGCTGTGTATCAGTGGCTGGTCTTGCTGAAGGGCTGGCATGTGCTGATGACTGATGTCTATTCCTTTTCTGATGAGGAAGGTAGCCCAATACTGTTTTCTGGTCCTCTCAACATTTGTAGGTGGAGAGGAAGGCCAGAAGAGGAAAAAGAGCAAGCCAGAAGCATTCCCAACAGCTGAAGATATCTTTGCAAAGTTCCAGCACCTTTCTCACTTTGATCAGCACCAAGTCACATCTCAGGTATGAAACCTTCAAGGCTGCCGTCTTCTTTGGCCCTGACTGTCTCCCTTTGTGTTACTGAGGACAGCTTTCTGCAGGGAAAGGGTGCTGAGGAGCTTCTTCAAGGGGAGGTAGTACAGTGTGTCACCTTATGCTTGCAGGTATCCCGCAATGTCTTGGAACAGATCACCAGCTTTGCCTTGGGCATGTCCTACCACCTGCCTCTGGTGCAGCATGTGCAGTTCATCTTTGACTTGATGGAGTATTCACTCAATATCAGTGGTCTTATCGACTTTGCCATCCAGGTAAGCACGGTGCTGAAGTGTTCCCTGGGGGATCAGTTCATCAACCTGACAGGCAGCAGATATGTGATAGCTGGGCTTCCGTTGGGGTTCTCTGACCTGTGTCATGGAGTTGGTCAGAACTGATGGTCATTGCAGTTCTAGTGAGCTGCAGCAGTTAGGAATAGGTTGTTTGCAGCAGGTAGCCTTACATGTCCTGTTGCAAGGATTATTTTTCCAAAGGTTTCAGGGTTGTTCTCGAAAGATTTACATTCCATCTCTTCAGCAAGGCCTTGCTGTGAGTGAGAAGGGGAATGTCTCTCTCTGGCTAGTTTCCTGCCTTGCTCTCCTGGAGGGATCCTTGGCGCGTGACAGCACAGGCTGCCTTCCAGTTCCTGCTAAAATTCTGTTGCTGTTTTATAAGCCTTTGACACTCGTCTTCTGAAGCCTTGCTGTGACTGCCAACAGAATTGAGATTATAAGCCTTAAAAAGGTGGGATCTCCATCTACAATGAGGTTTGTGCAGGACAGAAGTACCAGAAAAGCTGTCTGCTACCATCTGTGGCCATATATCTGACACCCAGGCACTGGCCTGCTCTTGTACTGCCTGAGACAGTGTGCCTGAGTGCTGAGCACTAACTGTTCTTGGGCCACATCTCTAGGCAGAAAGTGCGTGCCAGTCCCTTTTCCTGGCAGGCCCTATAGAATATGGGTGTAGTGTGCCTGCTCCATCTCTGACTGTTCCTTACCCCTGTGGCTGTTGAAGGGTTTTTCTGTCATTGGGTGCAGTTGCTGAATGAACTGAGCGTGGTGGAGGCAGAACTGCTGTTGAAATCCTCCGACCTTGTTGGCAGCTACACCACCAGCTTGTGCCTGTGCATCGTGGCTGTGCTGCGGCACTACCATTCCTGCCTTATTCTGAACCAAGACCAGATGGCTCAGGTCTTTGAAGGGTAAGGGAACCTTCCCTCATCACATGGAAGGGACTTATGAAGGGCAGGGATGTATCTTTGTTCTAAAAGGTAGCAACTTTATGCTTGAGGGTTCAGCTCACAGAATTTGAGGGGAAAGGGATTTGTTGTCCGGTTAGCACTGCTGCTGTGAACTCAGTGTAATGAGACTGTATTTCTTCAGATTTTCTTTTTGTGTTGCTGCAGCTTTTTTTTGTCTCTATACAGCCTGTGTGGGGTGGTGAAACATGGCATGAACCGCTCGGATGGCTCCTCAGCAGAGCGATGTATTCTGGCCTATCTCTACGACCTGTATACCTCCTGCAGTCACCTCAAAAGTAAATTTGGGGAGCTCTTTAGGTGAGTCTGAGGCACCATCTGCTGTGGGTGCCTGCCAGTGTAGTACCTTGGTGTTAAGCTTTGTGTGTGATCTTGTTTGGTAGAACTGTCTGAGAAATGCTCTCAGCAGGGACCAGAAGTTTTGGGATGAGTGCCTATTTTGTCTTCTCCAGCAGCTCTTGCTCTCTATTAGTGTTTCAGTGCAGGTGTTTGGCAGGGATATCTAAGCTCAGGTGTTACCCCTGTTGAGGGACTGTGAGAGTTGCTTGTGCCTCGGTGTGGACTCTGAGCTGATTGGGCTCCTGGCTGCTGAGTGCCTTTAAAGTCTTTTTTGACAGAATTGAAAGCAGGAGGAAGTGCATTGGAGTTCTGCGCAGGAGCCATCACACAGATGGAAATGAGAAACATGATATCAGTGTAACTGAATTCCCAAAAGCTATTCAGCAAGCCTTTAATGTAAACAGCTGCAGATAAAAGGGAATGTCCTCTTGCAGGCAAACAATAGATTGGAGGTTGAGACAAGGAGTGGGAAAATGGTTCATTTTTGAGGGTGATCCCTCTCTGAAGAAGCCCCACGGGACTCTGCTAGTGCTTGTGTTCTTCAGCGTATCAAAGATTGTATAAATGCTGATATCAAAGTTTTTGATATAACTGTTATCAGTCATATAAAATTCAAAGTGCCTGCAAGTCAGTAGAGCCCAGTGGTGATGACTGGATGATAAACTGGCAGATGAAATTTAGTGTCATTAGACAAAATAATGCACGTAGAATCATCCTCATTGCTTCCCTAATTCTACAGAGCAATGGATATGCATTACCACTCAGATAAATGATCTTGTGATTGTAGTAAATACAGCAGTGAAAAATGTCTTCTCAGTGTTCAGGAGCAGTCAAAAAACAAATGAAATGATAGGTATTGTTTGAAAAGAAATGGAGAACAGAATGGAGGGCGTTGTTAGGCCACCATATGGTGCAGTTGTACCTTTGGTCATTTGGGAACCTGATTCCAAAAAACACACAGTAAGGTTAGGTGTGAGGAGTGGTGTGTGGATGGATGAGAGGTGGTCTGAAATGTGATTTGAACATGCCTGTCTTGCTCTTAAACTCCTCTGGACATCAGCTGTGTGGACACCAAGGGCTGAACTAGATGCTTCCCCAGTCTGACCTGGAATGACCCATTCTCATGCTGTGCACACTGTGCCCTCCCAGTAACTTCCAAGTACTCTCACAATAAAGTAGCACCTCATTTGAGCGAGTGTTTGTGGCACAAACTGATCTGCGCACAGTCTTGCCCAAGGCTGTGTTTATCTTACATGGGATTTGCTTATCAGAGTTCAGTGGAAACAGGGTTGTTTTTTTTTTCTGTGCTCCTAATCTTCTTTCTTGTCCTGCTTAGTGACTTCTGCTCCAAGGTGAAGAACACAATCTACTGCAATGTTGAGCCATCTGATTCCAACATGCTGTGGGAACCAGAGTTCATGATTGACACTATTGAAAACCCATCTGCACATAACTTCACGTACACCAACCTGGGCAAGAGCCTAAATGAAAACCCAGCAAACCGCTACAGTTTTGTCTGTAATGCACTTATGCATGTGTGTGTGGGGCACCACGATCCAGACAGGTAAGAAGCAGAGCTTTCATGGTCCTCTTGAGACAGGCACATCTTTAGGCGGGGATAAGAAAGACAGTAGCCTTTGTTTGGCTGTCTTGGGGAGAAAGGAAGAAAGAGCCAAAGCTGAGGTGCCTTAGGGAATCGTTCCCGGCTGTGTGCATGAGTAGCAGTGTTGACCTTCTGCTTTTTTGTTATTTATTTACTTAACAGGGTGAATGACATCGCCATCCTGTGTGCTGAACTGACTGGTTACTGCAAGTCTCTAAGCGCCGAGTGGCTGGGTGTGCTTAAAGCTTTGTGCTGTTCCTCCAATAATGGGACCTGTGGTTTCAATGATCTCCTCTGCAATGTTGATGCAAGTGCAAACATTTGAAAGGGGGAAAGGAAGTGAATCAGGAGTGAAGGGAGGGAGGGAGGTGGAAATAAACAAGGGATGGAAGCTCTGCTTTCTGAGAACAGGGAAAAGGCTGTGAATGCCAGGGCTACCATTTGGTGCTTATTGCAGCCTTTGTGGGGTTTCTGGGGTTATGGATGCTTCCCCTGCTAGCTCCTAGTTAGACTCAGGAATTGTTGATAGAGGGAGTGAGGCAGCGTCTGTTGTGATCACTGGCTGATCTCTCTTCCAGGTCAGTGACTTATCTTTCCATGACTCCTTGGCCACCTTTGTTGCCATTCTCATTGCCCGGCAGTGCTTGCTGCTGGAGGACCTCATTCGCTGTGCTGCCATCCCTTCACTCCTCAATGCTGGTAGGTGCATCCCTACAGAAAGCTGGTGTTGCTCCCAGAGACTCTGCTCAGTGAATACTTTCTGATCCCCATAGTTGTGAAACTTGTTTCCAATTGGTATAGTATAGTACTTGAGAACTGAATATTTTGCTTTAGAGAGTTTTTGGCCTTTTGTTTCCCTTCAAAAACTGGTAATGCTAAGGTTTTTCAAGATCTCACTATCTGGAGTTTGTGCAAAAGCTGAACTCGACATGGGCTGACGTGTTCAACCACACTGCCTGACCAGTGCACTCAGCCCTGAATCCCAGCAGAGCAGTTCCTGCTGCTGTGGTGAGGTTCAAGTTAGCATTTTGGCTACAGCAGCCAGCCGAGCGCTTGAGCCCCATAGTGCAAGAGCCACTCTGCCTGTTCTGACACCAGCCTTCACAGTTTGCTCTGGGAATTGCAGCATCCAAGCTCAGACAGGGTGAAGTAGAAAAGATGGAGCAAGCAGAATGCAGCGCGTGTCACTGGGGATAATACTGATGTATTTGCTCACTTGCATGTTAATTGCTGCACATGCTCCCTATCTGCAAGTACAATAAAGCTGCTGCAGCTTCTCAACTGGCTGCTCCAGGGCAGTGCACTATGAATAGCTTTTGGATTGAGAGTCAGCTGTCCCAGCACTTACGAAATCTCAGTTGACTGTTTTCTTTACACAGCCTGCAGTGAACAGGACTCTGAACCAGGAGCACGTTTGACCTGCCGGATTTTACTCCATCTGTTTAAGACTCCGCAGCTGAACCCATGCCAGCAAGATGGCAGTAAGTGAATGAAAGTAAAGTCTTTCTTTATTGTGAAAGCACTGAGGCTCTCGCACCCCGAGAAAAGAGATGCTGGACCCTATGATTAGAGATCATGACCTGCCTGCTTAGAATGAAGCAGGCAAAGCCTCGTACACTGCTTTCTGTGGAGGACAAAGAACAATGTCCTTCCATTTATGTGACTCCATGGTAGCCTGACATGTTGGGGGTGGAGGCTCTGGAGGCCAGTAACCCACCAGTAGAGGTGGCTTTGCTGTCACTGAGCTGTTAGAGTAATGATCACTTCTTTCTTCTTCTCTTGTCTAGAGCTTTGTAGACCCTCTTAGCTTGGTGCCAGGAGCTGTTATTTTACATCACTCCCTTTTTGTCTGATGATGGAACCAGTCCAGGAAGCTGTTTTTGGCTCCTCATCAGTATCCTTATAGCTCAGATCTCTAAATCCAACCCATATTCTAGGTTAGGGTACTGTTGGAGTTCATGTCACATGCACTGCTCCCCATTTGGATTTCATGGCTCAGTTGTCACAGCATGATTGGCACTGTGCTGCGTGAAACTTAATTAAATTGACCCCATGTTACAGCTGAAAAAAAAGACTAGCTTCAGGATCCTCTGAGCTTGATTCTGTGGTACTGGCTGGTGCATAATACAGGCAGCACTGGAGTCTGTGCCTTTCTTTCTTCCTGAGTGTTGCCCTTCCCTATTGTCCTCTTTGCAGACAAACCCACGGTGGGAATCCGTTCTTCTTGTGACCGTCACTTACTGGCAGCTTCCCAGAATCGTATTGTGGATGGAGCAGTCTTTGCAGTTCTGAAGGCTGTCTTTGTTCTGGGTGTGTACCTGGATGTTTGGGGGAGGCTGTGGAAGGCGGTGCTTTTTTACAGAGAGGTAGATGTGCTGGCTGTCAAGAAGACCAGAGGAGATCTGCTTTCTTGTGTATGCAGAGAGATCACTGGTTGCAGGAAGTTTTCAAAAGCTCAGGCTGTTTTGGGGGTCAGGCTTTGGGTTTGGCATTGATGCTTAAGTAATGCTTGCCCTTTCCTTGTAGGAGATGCAGAACTGAAAGGCTCTGGCTTTTCCCACCCTGGAGGTGTCGATGATCTGATGGATGATGAGCTGGGTACCAGGAAGGCTGGTGGTCGGGTAGTAACTGTAGAAACAGCTAGCCTGGATATTTATGCCAAATATGTACTGAGGAGCATCTGCCAACAGGTAAGTCTGTCCCATCTCTGGGCTCGTCCTTATCCTTACTGCAGACAGATGCATCCTATCTGGCTGCGAAACGTCAGTGAAGAACTAGATGTGGTTCTGCCAGGTGATGGCGCTAAGGATTGCTCACCAGTACAAAACAGAGGGGGGGGGGGGGGGGGGAAAAAAAAAAAAAAGGAAACAGCTCTGAAGAATTAGGTAGGTGCTGCAGTATGCAGGGACTGCATATCCTTTTTTACTCTGGCAGCAGCACAAGGCTCTTGTCCAAGGAGGGGAGTGCTGGGAGCGGTTTGCTGAGATGTGTGCTGGAGGCAAAGAAGATAAGCGTAAGAAAGACAGCTTGTTCAAGTGATAAATTGTGCCTCTCAGAATGCAGCTTAAGTGTTGCTTGCAGCTAGGCTGTTAATGTATCCCTGGGCTTTGCAGTGCCCTGTTCAGTTAATTAAAGAAACAAAACCAAAAAATCTTTTGCTCGTCCCTATTCTGACAACATCAGGGATTCTGTTCCTTTGAGAAAAAATTGATATTTGAAGAACTGAAACTTGTCTGATGGGATACTTGGTTGCAGACTAGAAAGTCTGTTAGCTCTATCTAATGAAAATAGGTGCTGAAGGGTATCTTTGGCTGTGGTTACAGATTTATTATATCAGCAGGAAAGATGCAGTCCTGTAATTTGAAATGCACATCCGCTTAGCGTGGTGCTATGCTCATGCTCTGTGATGCAGTTGTTTATTAAGTGGCTCGTTATACAGTAGTGTTACCAGCTTCCAAGGAAAAATTGGGACTGCGTGTTTAAGAGCATAAATACAACATAGTTGATGTTACAGTCAGATTTCAGCAGCACCAACAGAAATAGATCTTCTCTTGCTGGTTCCAGCCTATGTATGAAGGACTCACAGCAGAATTAATGTGTGTATGGGAGGGAGTAGCAGCGTGCCAGTTACCTACCAATTGCTGACAGAGCTGGTTGTGTAAGAATAAGTATTTGAGCAGACACCAGTGAGTACCACCAGACTGTGCCAGAGCTCCTGCTATGGAACTGTGAAGGATAAGTGAAATGATATGTTTATCACTAGCACCTCCAGTGCAAGCAGAACTCATAGTATCAATTCTGGAATGGCTGTCAAATGCCTTAAGCCATAGATGGTAATGTCTCAAACTCAGAAACTGCTGCATCTCATATTCAGTCATATGTTTTATTAGTCATGAGGGTGGGGTAGAGAAGTAGATTATTAAACCTTTAACTTATTTCTGTAGGTGCTAATGATTTGTTATGACCTAACTGCTGGTCTGCCCTTTAGCCTGTCCAGATTAGGAAGTGTGATAGTGACTGACCCTTTGAAAAGATTAATTCTTAGAACTGTGATAAGCCACGTTGTTGAGAGTATGAACCAAGAGGGAGGCTGAGTCAAAGCTGCTAACTTGAGTCTGATGGTTGGGGTAGTAGAGTTGTCCATAATGCTCAAAAAAGGTGTTCACAGTGCTCTCCTGTGAAGGGAGGTGAAAGGCTCTGATTCAGTAATACAGAGCCTGTGGAGGTGACTGTCTTATAAAGAAATGTTGGAGAGAAAGAGACTGGTTGTCTGTTGAGGACAGAGGTGGTAGTTGACTTCATACTGGCTTGTGAGATTATCCCAAGAAAGTGGATTAGAGGTGAGCCCCACTGAATTCTTGTAGAAAGCTCAGCAAGAGGCAGAATGGGTCTTCCCAATGATATGTGCATTACGTGTACAAAGAAGAGAGGTTTCAAGAAGAATGGCATAGTGACAGTGAAGGGAAGAAATGTGATAGGCATTGGAGGGGTCAGCAAATCTATATGTATTGGCAAAGCAGGGAGGGGTCAGCAAATCTATATGTATTGGCAAAGCAGGGAGGGGTCAGCAAATCTATATGTATTGGCAAAGCAGAAACTTTGTCTGTGATGAGGTCATTGGAGTCTTAAACTGTGCTTTCACAAGGTTTTCGAGTCAGACTTTCCCAGCCTTCATGCTTTGCTTAGTGCTTCTCCTTTCCTCTTCTCATTGGAAGAATTCTCTGATTTAGGCTTACTGTGCTGCTACAGAAGTGTTTTATATAGTTGTTCTCTGTAGATTTTATTTTCATTAATGAGACTAACTAATTTTCAGTATGAAAAAAACCATGTAGTAATGAACACTTCAGGCTGTGAGTTATGTAAAGAAGTATCTACCTTCATTTGTTTTGGAAATTGCTACCTGATAATGCATTTAGCGGCAACCAGCTGAAATTGAGAGGCTGACAATAATAGTTTTCTGTCCACCTCCTCATAATTTGTGACTTTATAAACACCTTGCATTCAGTTAGTTATTTCCCAGGCATCGAGAAACAAGGTGAATGTTCTTCACTAAGGACAGCAATGTGTTTTCCATTACCATTTGAGAGTTAAGAGGCTTGCTTTTCCCTAAGACACCTTCTGGTTTCACCCTAGCTGCAGCCCTGCTGCTGAATTACTTCATTTAGTACAGTTCTAGGACTTGACTATGCCAGAAATAGATCAAATAAATTTAAGTGATTTCTTCTGACCTTTGAGACCAAGTGGCAGTGTTGATGCAGTCTGGGCATGGCAGTGAGTGTGCAGTGTCAAATCATGCTCATACTTTATCAAAAGAAACAGCAGCTACTGTGTTCCTCCGCTGCTGACTTGCCAGAGTTGATGTTTCTTTGTTATGATTGCTGTGCCATGTCTGATGCGTGCTGAGTCAGGATAGTACAATTCATGAAGAGAGATCATTACCAGACATTATTGTATACTGATAAGGTTCTTTTGAATTTGATGTTTTCCCTGCATCTGTCTGATATTGAAAGCAGAAGCACCAGTTTGATGTGAGAAGTGAGTTTGGCTCTTCTAATGCTGCCTTCATCCTGCAGGAGTGGGTAGGTGAGCGATGTCTGAAGTCTCTCTGTGAAGACAGTAATGACTTGCAGGATCCTGTCTTGAGCAGCACACAGGCCCAGAGGCTGATGCAACTCATCTGTTATCCACACCGACTGCTGGACAATGAGGAAGGAGAAAATCCTCAGCGGCAGAGGATTAAGCGCATCCTACAGGTATGGGCTGCTGGCAGAGCCCAGGAATGTCCTAATAATTGCCTAATCTAGCACTGGAGTGGTGAAGTCCACCCCTCTGAGGGGTGCAGCCCTCTCTGAGGGGTTCTGACAGTTGTTACCATGGGAGCTGAGGGCACGGGCTGGGGATGTAGCTTGAACTGTGGTAAAACTCACATGAAGTGTGTGTGTGTTGCAGAATCTGGATCAGTGGACCATGAGGCAGTCCTCGCTGGAGCTGCAGCTCATGATTAAGCAGACTGCAAATAATGTGAGTTTTTGCACAGTGGGAACTGTGTAGGGCTGTGTGTATGTTGCCAGTGTTGAAGTAGTTGCTTGTGAGGTGGTGGGTTAGTGACCTGACAGAAGCAAGAATAGGAAGAAAATGAAGAGTGGTGTGTACATGAGTCTGGCTTGTGAAAGCCAAGCCTGAAAAGGATGTGAGGAGTCTGAGACCCAGAGGAGAGCATTCATGGGCAAGCTGGATTTGTACCAGTGATTTAGCAGGACTTAGCTCTCTTTTCTTCCCTATCTCCAGGAGATGAACTCCTTGTTAGAAAATATAGCCAAAGCCACTATTGAGGTATTCCAGCAGTCAGCAGAGACCAGCTCTGCTAGTTCTGCTGGCAATGGAGTCAACAATATCAGTAGCTCAGCAAGTGCTACCCCAGCCAGCAACAAATCCAAACCCATCCTCAGGTAGGTGTAGTCCCAGTGTGAAGCTGCCTTGTAGATAGTTTTGAATAAAGGTTGAATCTCAAACTGGCTTTCTCGTTTTTGTTATCACAGTTCTCTGGAGAGATCAGGAGTGTGGCTGGTGGCCCCTCTGATTGCCAAGCTCCCAACATCAGTGCAAGGCCACGTGCTGAAAGCTGCTGGAGAAGAACTGGAGAAAGGACAGCATTTGGGGTCGTCGTCCCGCAAAGAGCGGGACCGCCAGAAGCAGAAGAGGTGGGTCCTGGGGAAAGGGCAGGCAGTGCTTGCTGTGCTGATCCCACAGCCTGGCAGCATAGCTGCATTGCTGTTCTCTCTGCAGCATGTCCCTGCTGAGCCAGCAGCCGTTTCTGTCGCTGGTGCTAACTTGCTTGAAGGGGCAGGATGAACAGCGGGAGGGTCTCCTCACCTCTCTGTACAGTCAGGTCCAGCAGGTGAGTGTCTTTCTTCTCCTCTCACTGTCCTTAAGGACACACTCCTTATCAGACAGGCTGCTGTCCTTGGGAATACTGTCTGTCTTTGTGCCCAAAAGGGCAAAGCTCTTACCCTGGTTGGTAGAGGGGGCTTGAGCTGACCATGTTCTCCGAGTCACTGGTCCCCAGAAAGCACAAGCTGCCTTCTATAAACATACAGCTCATGAGGTCTATCCTCTCTTCTAAATCTCCTAGATTGTTACGAATTGGCGAGAAGATCAGTACCAAGATGACTGCAAAGCCAAGCAGCTGATGCATGAGGCCCTGAAGTTACGACTGAATTTGGTGAGAAGTTGTGGAGAAGTTGCATATGGAGTAAAGATTATTTTCCTTTTTCTTCCTTTTTTTCTTTTTTTTTTTTTTTTTTTGAGCACACAAACACTGCAGGGCTATACTGGTCTTGAAGCAAGAAAAAAAATCACCCTATTGCCTCAGGGTCTTGAGCCTGGAGTGGTATAGGAGTTGTGGAAAAACTTCCTTGTTCCATTGGGTCACTATGAAATCCACAGCCTTGGTCTCCATTTCAGAGATGATCCATGCAGACTACTCATAGTATTGCTTTCTCGTTGTAATGCTTTGGTGCTCCTCCACAGCATTACAACTTGTGTCTGAGGTTTGTCCTGCTGATTGCAGGCTCTTTGAGCTCTCAGAAGGAGTCCTGTAGCACCTGAGTTGCTCTGATTTAGGCTTTTTTCTTTTTTTTTTTTTTTTTTTAGTCTTAGTGCTTCTTCTTGGTGTGTTTTTTGTTTCTTTTATTTAATAAACTACTCTTCTCTACCAGGTGGGAGGGATGTTTGACACAGTTCAACGCAGTACACAGCAGACAACTGAATGGGCTGTGCTTCTCCTGGACATCATCAGCAGTGGCACCGTGGATATGCAGTCAAACAAGTAACTTTCTGGCTGACTTCTGCTCCATGTGATTCCTAAGGGGAGGCAGTAATTAGCATGACCCTTTTTCTTGTGTAAGCTAGCTGTCTCTGTAGGGCACTGTTGGGAAGCACTGTGACTGCTGAAAGAGACTGTGGAGTAATAACAGGCTGTGACTTAGGTCCAGGAGTCCAGCTATACTCTTCTGATATATTCAGAGCAAACTCTGCTTTCCAGATGCAAAGAGATAAGCAGGGGAGAGCTGAGTCTGGACTTGCTCTTTGAATCAGCTGACTGGATGGACAGGAGGCCAGTCTTAATCTGCAGTATCTCCCTTGACTGAAGTATGAACACCCTGTGATCTGTAACCAAAGGGAGGATTAGCATTGGCAGACTAGTCTGAAGAGCACTCAGTACTTCTGGCTTTATGCAGTGCTCTTAGCAGCCTAATAGTGTCTGTGTTACTGTGATGGCAGCGACTTTGATTCTTCTGTGACTTTGACCTTTCTGCTCTCACCAACAGTGAGCTCTTCACCACTGTGTTGGACATGCTGAGTGTTCTCATCAATGGCACCCTGGCTGCTGATATGTCCAGCATTTCTCAGGGCAGCATGGAGGAGAACAAGCGGGCATACATGAATCTTGTCAAGAAACTCAGGGTGAGGGGCATCACATCCTGTACAGGGAGCTGCATGCTGTGCTGCAGACATCCCACTCTGCAGATATCTGTCTCTCACATAGTACTGGTCCTCTTGCTGGTTAGAAAAGCAGTGGGGGTTGCCCCAGTGGCTCCGTGGGTGTTGGGCTGAATGGTGCAAAGATGACAGGTAACGCAGAGGTGGAGGCTGACGCCAACAGAAGCACGGGTGGGATTTGGATGTTTTTTTTTTTATTATTTATTATTTTTCTGAGGAATTGTTGAAGACTTTCCTACTCCTTTTGTGCAGAAGGAGCTGGGGGACCGGCAGTCTGACAGCCTGGAGAAGGTGCGACAGCTGCTGCCGCTGCCCAAGCAGACCCGGGACGTCATCACCTGCGAACCTCAGGGATCCCTCATTGACACCAAAGGCAATAAAATAGCTGGTTTTGACTCCATCTTCAAGAAGGAGGTACGTGGAGCTTTGCTGCCTGCATCATGGCTCCTTAGGGCAGGTGCTGCCTTGTCCTCTGATGCCTTGAGTCTTCACTGCTTGGGAGGCATCAGTATGCAGCTCATTGTTGCCTGCCAAGCCTGAAATGGCTGGTTGCATGCAGGCAAGCTGGTGCAAAACAATGTCTGAAAAGGGCAAAGCTGGGTGTTAATGCTCAGCAATGCAGCCTACTGTGGTCTGAGAAGTTACTTAAACTTTTCTTTTGCAATCATGGCTGTGTGAAGAAAAAAAGCCATAATCCCTGACACGCGACTTAATGGGCAGTGCCAGTGTGCAGCAGGAGATTGACAGAGGTGGGATGAGGGAGAATGCCAGTTGTTGATAAAGAGCTTTAGAAATTACTGCATTGCCACATGGAAGAGCAGCTCTGGCTGTCTTGTTGGTTGTTTTGTTGGGTTTTGGCTTTTTTTTTTTCCTGGGATATGTGGAGTAGAGTCTGATGGAAGTGTCGTTTCCTGTAATAGGAGAAAGATCAGGGTCTTGGAGGTTCTTAATTCTTTTGTTTTAAAGGGTTTGCAAGTCTCTACGAAGCAGAAGATTTCCCCTTGGGATCTGTTTGAGGGCTTAAAGCACTCGGCCCCCCTCTCCTGGGGATGGTTTGGGACAGTCCGGGTGGACCGCAGGGTGTCTAGATTTGAGGAACAGCAGAGGCTTCTTCTGTACCACACACACTTAAAACCCAAGCCCCGCAGTTACTACCTGGAGCCATTGCCTCTGCCCCCTGAAGAGGAGGAGCCTCCTACACCTGTGGCTTTAGAGCCAGAGAAGAAGGCTGTAGAACCAAGCAAGGCTGATAAAACAAGCTCCAATCCTGCCACTTCTACTGAGGAACGCAAGAAGAAACAGAGCAAAACCAAGAAACGCAACCAGTCTGCCAGCAAAAGTGAGGTAACTGACTGTCCAACACATAAGGATTTCCTGTGTCCAACCCTGATGTTTTAGCCCTGAGCACTCCCTTCTGAGAGAACTGGAGAGTAGTGGTGGTGAAGATGAAATGTGATTTCTCTCTGGGAGTTCTGGAGCTTTATACTGTTTCTGCTAGCCTGGGGAAGTGCAAACATTTTCTTAATTTCTGACGGGTGGGAAGGAGGCTTCCAGCTCAGGTAGCAATCCAGGCTTTCTCCTGTTCCTGCTCTTGATCCATTCATGAATTCTCAGTGCACAGTGATCTTTCCTACTCCTTTCTTTCCCTTGCAGGATTTTGTGTTGGGTCCCAGCCGAGGGGTTTCATATGGAGTTGGCATGCCTACGGATCTCCTGCATCACCAAGCAGGAAGCACTATGTCTAGGCTGGCATATGGACAGTCACCAGTGGGTCTCTATGCCCAGAATCAGCCTCTTCCAGCAGGTAGGTGTGCAGGAAAGGGGTGTGTGTTGCACGTCTGCAGGAACCTCTTGCAAGAACCCCTTTGTCTGAGATGGTCCTACACACATTTGCCCCTCCTGCCTGCTCTGTTTCCAGATGTATTGATGAGCAGTCGTTCTGAAGCTCCAAGGCTCAGCAGCAGCACATGACTATTCAGTCTGTTCCTATTCCTCTTCCAGGTGGCCCTCGCCTGGATACGTCCTACAGACCTGTGCGCATGCCGCTAGGGAAACTTGTTCAGAGTCGTCCTCCCTACAGTGGGGTTCTGCCTTCAGGGATGGGGAGCATGATGGGCATTGACCCCTCCTACAAGCCAGCAGTGTACAGACAACAGCCTCCAGTGTCCCAGGGACAGATACTGAGGCAGCAACTTCAAGCAAAGTTGGTACGTCGGAGTTGTGCTTTTGGCAGGCCCCACAGCACAGCAGGCCCTTGCTGTTTGCTAAGGTGTCCACTGTAGCCAGACTCTCCAATCCTGTCTCCCTTTTTGCCCTGGAGACAGGTCCCTCATATCTGTTTCTCTGGGCAGCTCTGTTTGCCACTGGCTTTGTTGGATCTGTGTCACCAACAGTCTGTGAGTGAGGTACACTGGGAACATCTGCAGCTGTTGGGCAGTGAGAGGAGCATATCCTGGTGGTGGGGTGGTAGGGTGATAGTGGCTTATTTACCCCAAGTTGAAGTGAAGCAAGAGTTATTCTCATCTGTGTGCCATGGAGCAACCTCATGGGTTAATCAGTGAAACTACTTGTCTGATTTGGTGGGAGCTTCTGAGAAGGGAGAAGTCATGGCCTTTCCTTCCTTCCTGGCCTTTGGAGATGTTGAAAAAGTGTTCTTCTGTTGCCTTCCAGCAGGGCCAAGGCATAATGGGACAGCAGCCAGTACGCCAGATGGCTCCAACCCCATCCTATGGGGCACTGCAGCCCTCCCAGGTGAGTCTCAATGACCACAGGTACAACTGGAATCTGGCTTCAGCACAGGGCAGTGTCTTCATTCCTGCTGTTAAATCTTGAAATCCCTTAATGCTTTTCACTCGTTTTCTAGCCAGCAGAATCTGAATTCTAGAGATGAACAGTCTTTGTGATAGCATTTACAGGAGGATAATCTCTATTGCTCCAAATTGCTGTACACTACTCCGTGACTAAGAAAGGGTTTGTTTTTGTTTTATTCCAGGGTTACACACCTTATGTCTCCCACATAGGGCTTCAGCAACACCCTTCCCAGTCGGGCACAATGGTGCCTCCTACATATTCTGGCCAGCCCTATCAGAATTCCCACCCCAGCTCTAATCCTGCCCTGGTGGATCCTGTCAGACAGATGCAGCAGAGACCCAGTGGCTACGTGCACCAGCAGGCCCCAGGTTATGGGCACACCTTGGGCAACACGCAGAGGTACTTCCCACACTACTGGATGTTAATAAGCTGTATTTCATCAAGGGCTTCCCTGCTCTGTTCAGACATCCCTAACAGCAATCTGTGAAAAGCCTGTTCTCCATGCTGTGTTACACAGCATCTGAGTCCTTTACACCCTCAGGGAGCATGTTTATTCAGCTTCCAGTCCTGAGAAGAAACAGAGCCAGGATGAAATTTGGAGATGCTAGCTGCCAGCAGGAGCCGATGTTACTAGCCAGAGAAAGATGAATTTGGGAAGTACGAAACAAATGACCTGAGAAAGTCATAGTTGTGAATTTAAATCTAGCCAGTAGATTAACATCTAAAAGTGCAATCTGGTGCTTCTGTTGCTCATGGGCTGACATAAATCCATCAGGGAGATTCTGCAGACCAGTGGACTGACTCCATTACTTAAGGTTTCTGGAAAAGCAGGTTGTTTGAAGCCCTTGAAGCTGCCTGGTGTCCCTTGCATTTCTGCAGAGAAGCAGCACGGGTTGCAAGCAGCAGTTTGGGCTGTGTGTCTCATTGATGGCAGCAGATGGGTTTGGAATAGAGAAGCTAGCAATTTGTGATATTTTTTTTCCCTCCATGGGCTCATCCTTTTCCCTTTCAGATTTCCTCACCAGTCAATACAGCAGGCTCCCATGATGACTGGGATGAACCATTTGGGTCCCCAAGGAGTCCCCTCAGGAATTCGACCCAGCCAGATACTGCCTGACCAGCAGCAGCAGCAGTACCTGCGGCAGCAGCAGCAACAGCAGCAACAGATGCTGAGGGTGAGTGGTTGCTGACAGGACAGAGGCTGCTGGAGTGGCTTACCAAACACTGCTTACCTGTCAACAGCGCTGTGCTCTGCCCCTCTGTGCCCAGAAGGATGTCAGCTCAGCTGGGGACTGTCTGTATCAATTTGCTAGGCCATTCTTCCTTAGAAGTGGCCACTCCTGATAGAAAGACCTGCTGTTCTGTCTTTTGCTGGTCACCCAGCATGTGCTTAAAGGAAAGTTAAGAGCAGGAAGGGTCTGTTTAATCATCTTGGCCTGCATCCTACTTCTTCCTGCTCTGGCTGAGCCCCTGAGATCATGCAGAAAGCTTGCTTTCATAGAAGTTAAGTTCTGCAGGAGCTAGACACAAAATGAAAATCCTCATGTCCACACCAGGGTAGGTAGAATTGTTTCCTATAAGATCATTTTCAGGGGCATGTTTACATTTTCACAAGATCAAAGTTTGAATCACAATTTCCAGGGGCAGGAAGTCTGGTATGAATCACGAATCAGTCCGTGCACTCCACATCTCACAGTAGATAACAAAAAAAACCTGATTCAGTGAGCTCTTAGGTCTAGGACTCGGTTTGGATAAGTTCACACGCATGTGCCAACAGATGGAAGTATTTCATAGATGTGCATTATGGCCTTATGAATAACAAATACCCATATGGTGTACACTTTAGAATTACAGAAATGCATGGAATTGAAAGAGAAACACAAAAATAGGAAATTGGAGGGTACTTGGTGGATTATGTACCTTACAACAAGGCCTAGCAAGCCCGTAGAACATGGGCAACCTTTAAATGGCACAGAGCAATGACACTTACTTTTCTGAGAGTAAACGTCTCTGTCAGCAGTATCTGAGAATTGCTGCTTTGCACTGGACAGGAGATTCCTGTAGTGTGGTCAGCAGCTTTGAGTTCTTTTGATGAGTAGCACCTCCTGACTATTCAGTGGGTTTCTTTTGGCATTCCTCATTGTATTTAGAAAAAGAACATGCCTCAGACAAGCTGCTAGCACTTCTCCTAGCTCAGTAACTTTAGGTATACCTTTGGTATACCTTCAGTTTTTAGCTGACATCGCTTGGTTGCTCAAAAAAAGAAAAGTGAAGTGTCCAAGATGTCTGCAGTTACAGTGACTCTTCCCACGTTATCAGGGGCATACAGATGCACAACAGACTCCTGGTGCTGTAGTTGACTCTCATCATGCAGCATCTTGTAGAAAAGATGTATGGCTTTGTGGTTTGCTTCCCATGGGTGGTAGTCAGCTGGAGGTAGGACGCTAAATCAGGAGGGATCTCCTGGCTCATTTTGTCACTTATCTGCTTTCTTGTTATCTGCTTATCCAGGTCAGAGCATGCATTTCACAAACCTAAGTGACAAAACTGGTTTAAGATGGAAGCTGGGAGGCTGGTCTAGAAATACACTCCCTTTGATGGGTAGAATCCTTGATCCAAGCTTCAGTGTGTTTTCTGGTATCCAGTTATTACTGTCTGCCATGCCCTGTTGTTTACTGGTTCCTCTTTCTTTCTGCTGCTTGCCCAGTGTATTCCTAGGGAGCACTTGCATCTTTCACAAGTCAGGTTTTTCTAACATCTCTCTTAAGATATTGTCCTTTCTCCTGATCATGTTTCTACCTGTTTTCTGAGTCTGTTTGTGCCAGAATTGTACCTACCATCACTGTTTTTTTATGACAGCTGCAGTAGTTTTCTATTTTTGCTAGAAGCTCTTCTGTTCATCTAGGGAGTCTAAAACTACCTCAACAGGTGGGAGAAATATCTGAAGATTAAGAAGCTGTTTGGGGAGAAATGAAGATCTTTGAGATGTGTGAATATTTCTGTCTTTATGTATTCTTTCTGTAACCAGTTCTGCCAGCATTTAGGTTGGAGCACTGCAATCAGTTTTACCTACACCCTTTTACCAAAGCACAGCACCATCATGAGTGGCAGAGAAGGGCAGTGAGGTGGGTCAGAGAGCTGGGGAATGTGTGAGAGGAGACAAGGCTGAAATAGCTGAGTTTTCAGTTAGAGAAGGGCAAACAAGCAGAATTTCTCAACTTTTGACTTTTTGAAAACAAACACACACAAAAACAACCTTTAGCTACCTTGGCTGTAGGACAAGAGATGACCTTAAACCATGACCTGAAAACAGGTTGTGTACAGAGGCTGTAGGAGCTCTGTTGATGTGTTTGGAAATATTTTTAGAACAGGTCAGGTAAAGACTCAGTGAAGCAGGTATTGCTGATTTTACCAGGAGGCAGGAGCTGAACTAGCCAACCTCAGGAGACTGCTCTTAGTGGTTTTCCATTCTTGTATTTGTGTTTGCTCCTAGTTATTCCCCAGCTGACCAGTAGACTTGTAGCTCTCTTCTTGCCTTCTGCTGAAGCCCCATCTTGCAAAAGAATTTTGTTACCCTTCCTTTGTTTCATGCAGTTTCTCGGCCTGGGGTGGGAAGGTCCTGGTGAAATTTGTGTAATTTAGGTACTTGTAAGGAAAGTAGTGTAAGAGTATGGTAGTGTGACGGAATGCTCTTCCCCCTTTTCAGCCCTTGTGCGGAGCTCTAATAACCCTTCTTTTCTGTCTATGCAGCAGCAACAGCAGCAGCAGCAACAGCAGCAGCAGCAGCAACAACAGCAACAGCAGCAGCAGCAGCAGCAACCACCACCACCACAGCCACAGCCCCAGCAGCAGCCCCAGGTCTCCACGGTGCCTCAGCCACAGGCGCAGGGCCAGCCCCCAGGGCTGGGGATGCAGGCTCTTCCCCCCCAGCAGCCCATTGTGAGTGTTCCCTTGGAGACAGAGGAACGTGATAGTCCAGCACAAACCCAACTGTGCTCCACCTGCATCCTCCCCCTTCTCCTCCCCTGCTCTTCCCAGGGCTTGTGTGAGTGCTGAGGCTGCCAGCCAGGTGGTGTGGCTGTAACTCACTTTCTGTCTTTGCAGTTCCAGCGCCAGGGCCTTCAGCAGACGCAGCAGCAGCAGCAAACAGCTGCTCTGGTTCGACAGCTTCAACAGCAGCTTTCCAGTAAGCCTTGGTGTTCTCGATCCTGTCTGTAGTCAGTCTTTTTCCTTGTCATTCTCCATTGCAGCTACCCTGGTGCAGGAAAGCAAGGCCAAACCGTGCTGTCTGAGGCCATAAGCAATACTGGCAGGGCAGTGGGATCAGGATGTGGAGCCCCTGGCCCTAGGGGGCACAGCAGCAAGGCAGGCAGTGCTGCCAGCACAGGAATGACTTTCCAGACGTGCTGTGTGCAGAGTGATGAGAGAGCTGAGCCTTTGTAGAGGCTTTCATGCAACGTTAAGGCATTCAGAGGTGCTTCCTCTGCTGTGAATGACCTCTGAGAAGGTCAGGGAGGCTGTAGTCCTGGGGTGTTCATTGGTGAGAGATCCAGAGATGCTGTGGTCAGGGTCAGGCTTCTCGGAGGCAGGGAATGCAGTCTGAAGCACCGCTTTGTGCTCTTTGCGTTCTCTGGGCTTCTGTGGGTGCTGTCACAGGCAGGGTAATGGTGTGGATAGTGTTTGTGGTCTGCCACTGTGTAAGTGCTTTTGTAATCAGTATTGAAGTGCTGGCTTGGGGGATAGAAGCAAAACCCAGTGGCTGTACTGCTCCCTCTGCACCACCTGCTGCTTTACTGTAACCTTCCTGGCTTTTGTGCCATAAAAAATGGTATCAAAGCTATGAAAATGCCCACGGATAAACTGCACTGCTTTTGTGCAAGTTTTACTGTGTGAGCTGCAACCGTGTGGTGGGGGCTGGGAAAGGGCTCAGAGCTGACAGCACTCCTTTTTTCATGCTGGGCCACCATTTCTATGGCAGCCAAGGCTGTGAATGCTTAGAGCTCAATGTCAACTGGAAATACATTTGGCAGATTTTGATCTATCTGCTTGGTTAATTCAGTTGCTTAAATTGGTTATGTCTCAGAGCAGGCTTGTGTTTGAGAAGTGGTTGTTACGATCGGGGAGGAGGTGTTTCTTTCCCATAGGGTTCACACGACACATGTCTGCAACAGATAATGGCCAAGTGTTGGTACTTACACTTAACTCCCTGACAGAAAGTTCTCAGTCCTTGTGACAAAAAAGAGAAAACAGAAGTTTTAATGTGCTAAGTTTGCTACTAGCCTGATTCACAAACCACGAGTCTGTGCAAGGATCCAAGCCAGGACACTCGAGTCTAAGAAGATCTCATTTAAGCATCTGAATGTAATGGAATAGCCATATTTCTGCATCCTGTCTGCATAGCGAGCAGAGCAGGGTTTTATATGGAACGGATGCGTGGGTCCAATGCAGCCATGTGTCAGCATGCAGCTTCCATGCTACCTCAGTGGGTTTGCATCGGTTCCACCAAGAGCCATCTGGAGCTCTGATTTGCAGTGTCTGGGGTGCGGTGGAAAGCAGGACATCACCAAGGACGTCTCATAGGAGAGCAACAAGAGCACCTTGGGCTCAGGGTGTGCTGGGTTGGGAGGCTCTGGGTTGATCCTGTCTGTGCTTTTGTCCAGCAGGGTTGAGGAGGAGAGTGAAGTGAGCTGGTCTGGTTGCACTGATCTTTACTCAGTCTGCAGTGTCAGACATGCTGATTGGATTTTATTAATCACACAACACCCAGCTACTCTGTTTTGTGATGCACACAGCTCACATCAGCTTTGGAAGTTGATGAGGTTCTTAGGATAACCTTGCTGTGTTCCCTGCCCCTTTTGTGCCACCTGTTAGTCCTGTGGGCATGTCTTTCATTTGCACCTGGACACCGTTATGGAGTCAGAATGTAAAACCTTCACCTGGTCTGGTTTCTGGGTGTATCCCAGGTGACACAAGCTGTCTGAACAGTTTGATTGGCTGCAGGTGCTCTGCAGGTCTCTCTTCCACAAAGAAAATGGGGTCCTGACTGCGCTCTGAGCTAAAGCCTCAGGCACACGAGCAGCACAGGGTTATCCTGTGTTTGTGGCACAGCCTCAGAGCCACACTGCTGGGTGGGGAGGGAAATCCTCCTGCTGGAACAAAACCTTGTGACTGTGTAACTCTTGCTCTCCACAGATACACAACCACAGCAGAACAACAACCCCTTTGGGCGCTACTGACCTGCAGTGCTTCAGCCTGGACCAGGATGCAGACATCACTGTGGGCTGGGTGCAGCTCTTCATCCAGACCTGGGATCTGGGGCCGCTGCCAGCCCTGCTCTCATGCTGTGCCCTGTGCTGTGCTGCCCATCTCGCAGGGAGATGCCAGGAGGATGGTTTTATTGTACAGAGGAAATGTTTTTACTATCCGATTTCTACAAACGTTTCTGGAGATCCCTTGTGGCTGATAGTCTCCCTTCCCACTTTGGTTTCAGTTTTTACTCAGTTTTTAGTATTTTTGTTAAAATAATGATTAAGACATTGTAAAATTTTGTACTTTATTTATACCAGATGAACCCTGTACTACAGACATTCTCGGATGAATACAGAGAGCTTACTTTGCAAAAGGAGTGTGTATTCAGAACCTGCTTTTCCTCCCAGCTTCCCAGTGCATCCCAGCACCACCTCTGCACATGGTTTTTATCTCCTCCTCAGTAGAACTGATGTCTGCATTTTCTGCTTTTGTGAATGGGTGTGTTGCTGAGGCAGAGCAATTTGGGTTTTGAAAGCAAGCCTTTTTTCCCTATTTGTTTCATAAGCTGAAGTTCCCATGCTTGCTAGGGTTTGTGCAAACTCCACAGGGTTCATATGCTGATGAAGAGCTTTACTTGCAGGCTATGGCATGTGCCATTGGATGGAGGTTGAAGAGCAAAGAGGGGGGTAAACCAGAGTGCTGCTGAGTGCTACCAAGCCCAGCTTCCCAGGCATAGCAGTAACCAGAGCTGGTATTGTGCAAGACTGGGAGGAGCTGCAGCCCAAATGTACTCAGAACAGTACATCTCTCAGCACAGTTTTGCTTATAAGCCCCAAGGCTCCAATGTTCACTCCTTCCCAAGTGCTTTTTCTGGATGGCTAAAGCGCTGGATTCTCAACTTCTGACCCAGCTAATGCAGCCTGCTGCTGTGGAGTCTCATCTGTCAGTGTGTGGCAGGCTGCTTGGGCTTTGCTTAGTTGGAGCTCTAGTGCCCTGCCCTACTGCTGTCTTCTGAACCTGAAAACCACCCCCACCAGCCCCCTCCTCTCCTTGGTTCTTCTGCAGCAAAACTGCAGTTCCTCTGATACAGTTTTTTGACCGTTATTTTTCTTCTGCTCGGGGTGGGTGGAATCTGGTGAGTCTTGCAACAGCGTGTGAAAGAGCTCCATTGGACCTCGAATGTAAGGAAAAATAAGCTGATGAGGTTTATTTGCAGTACGTAGGGCAGGCCACAGCAGGGTGAAGATGAGCAGGTGCCGGGCTGGGTGAGCTGGAAGGAAGGGAAGATGGGGCTGAGCCTTCAGCTGTGCTCAGTGGACGCCCCAGGAAGCGGCTACGGGGCAGAGAGCCGCCCCAGGCTGAGCTCCCGGGCTGTGCCCGCTGCTGGAGGTGCTCCTGGCTGGAGCTGCCAGGCCAGCTCCGTGGCACGCACCCCCCTTTTACCCCCCTGCACCTCTGCGTAGGGATGGAAGGTGTTGCTGGCTGGGGGACTGATGGAGACAGACTCCCTCGTTAATGAGAACGGACGGTTGTGTGCAGGGCGACTTCCTCTGCGCGTCCCCGCTTGTCCCCTTCAATGAGGATCAGTCTCGGGGTGCACACACAGCTGCCTGCTGGGGCTCTGCTCACCCGCAGCCTGACCGCGGCGCCGCCGAGGAAACACGAGGGCTGGGGCGGGAGGGATCGCTCCCCGTGCTCCATCCTTGCCGGAGCCGTGAGAGCGGCAGCGTGGGCGAACCGGGCGCTGCCCGTGGGCGGGCTGAGCCCCCCTCTCCTCGTCTCCTTGCTGCCCGCGGCCCCCTCCCCTGCCGGCCCTGGGAGGCGGTCGAGTCTGCGCCAAGCGGCGTCTTGGCTGCCGCCTCCTGCATCGCTGCATGTCGGCGCTGGGAGCGGGGCGGCTCTGCGGCAGCCTGAACGCGGCGGTGCTGGCAGAACCCCGGGTGGCCCCGAGCTGCGGCCATTCCCTGCCCGCCTCGAGGCTGCAGGGTCAGGGCACCGGGCTGTGCCCAGCTTGGTGCGTGCCTTGCAGCCCCCAGCTAACGCTGAGTGGAGGTGGTTGTAAGCAGCTCTGACAGCTTCCAGCCCTTCTGCTCCTTCCTAGAGTCGTGGCTAAATGCTGCTTAAGACACGGCCGGAGGGTTTTGGGGGGGAGGTTATCGCACATTGTCGGTGTGGGGATGATGCTGGGCGTGCAGGAGGCTCGGTGGGCTCAGGGCTGTGTGGGGGTGGGTGATGCTGCACAGCTGTGCTCAGGTCCTGGGGCTGCAGCAACTGTGCATTAAATGGCAGCAGGTAGGCTGCAACAGGTCCTGCCCCATGCAGCCCCCCATGCTGTGGTCCCCATGGGTTGTGCAGCTTGTCAGCACTGTGAGAAGTGATGCTGTGCAAGAAAATCAATGGCTGCCCGCTGGATCTGAGCAGCTCCCGTGCATTCCCTGTGCAGTGCAATGCTGGTGGTGGGGCGCAGCCCCATAGGTTGGATTTGCTGGGTACTGAGATGCAGGGAGCAGCCTTGAAGCTGCTGCTGGGGCTGTTGGCCCACACAGGAGTGTGGGTACCACCACCACCCCACTGGGCACTGGGCTGAGGCATGGGGTGACAGAGGGCAGCTCTGTGTGCAGTGAGCTGACAACAGAACGGTTGAGCTGCAGTCCATCCGTGAGCAGTGTTGGGGCACAGGACCCCCTCACTTACTGCTGCCTGCACGTGGCAGTGGCAGGTAGGAGAGCTGCCGTAAAGGCCTGCCCTGAGCACAAGCATCCCGAACGGGGCACGGCAGCCGGCTCTGCAGAGCCCGTGCCAGGTCTGGGCTGCGGCTCCGGCAGCCCCAAACACGCAGAGGTGCCTGCTGGCAATGGCGTGTCCTTTCCTGCGAGCAGAAAACGCGGCTGACGCTGCCCCGGCGATGGCAGAGAGCTGCGGAGAAGGCAGACTCATCCAGCGAGACCCAAATCCGTGCCCTGCTTCCAATGATTGCTGTAATCCCATCAGGCAGAATGAAGCAGCAAGGTGCCCCGCAGTGGGCTGTGGGAAAGGTGGCTGCTGCTGGAGGCTGTGCGTGGCACGGAGCAGCCCTGTGCTGCGGGGGGGCAGCAGGGAAATGGGGGCAGCCGGGGGGACTGTGTCACGGTGCGCAGCTCTCTGTGGGCTGTGTCTGCTGAGCCCGGAGCTCTGTGTCCGCCACGGGGGGGGGGGGGGGGGGGGGGGGGGCCGGGCCCGGCCCCAGAGCTGAGCGGGGATTCCAAAAGGGAGCTGACGGACCCCCCCGGGAGGTGGGAGGGGCGGGGGCTGCTCCCGTGGCTATGGGACAGCACGCCCAGGGGGAGCCCCGATGGGTGAGGGCTGTGCGGGCGGCGCAGGGCTGCGGCCGGGGTGGGCGCGGGGGGCACTGAGGCGCTGCGGGGCCGCCCAGAGATGCTGGAGGACGTGCGGTGCGGCGGTGCCGGTGGGGCCGTATCGGGGTTGACGGTGCCACCGGGCTCGGTCCCGACGCCCGCCGCGCTCGGGGACGGTGCGGCTACCGGGGCCGCTCGGTACCGCCGGCGGCAGCGAAGGGGTGCAGCGACGGCGGCCCCTCCCCCGCCCGCCCCCGCCGTGCTCGCGCCGCGCGCTCCCGGTGCGGGGTCGGGCCGGGCTGAGCGCAGCGCGGGGCGCGGAGCAGCCGCCGCCGCCCCCGGGATGGCCCAACCGCGCCGCCGCCCCCGACGGTGAGTGCGCCCCGACGGCCCCGCGGGGTCCGCACCGGGGAGGGGGAGAGAGAGGGGCCGGGGTGGGGGGGGAACCCGCGGAGGGCGGCTATGGGGATCCCGCGGGGGAGGGCGGGGGCGGCGGCTCCCGGTGCCGCTGTGCGCGGTGCGGGGCGGCGCGGCGGGGGCGGGCGGGCGGAGCGGCGGTAACGGCGGCGGTAACGGCGGGGGTTAACGGGGCCGGATGAGCGGCCGCGGCGAGCCGGCGGGTTGCCATGGCGACGGGCTGAAAGGGGGATTGTGCGACCGCCCAGCTGCGCGGCCCCCCCCGGCCCGACCCACCCGCTGCGGTGCGGCGCGGTTCGGTCCGGCGAGGTTCGTCCCCATCCCGGCCCCGCACCGCCCGCAGCGCCGCGCCGCGCTGGGGGGACCCCAAACCGCGCCCGTCCGTCCCTGAGCGCGTGGTGCGGGGCGGTGCGGGGCGGTGCGGCGTGTGCGAGAGCGGAGCTGCGCGGGGTCCCTCCGCGCTCGGCGCTGCCGGCGGCGAAAGGAGAGCTGTGCGGGCGCCGGGCCGTGCGGTACCGCCGTGGCGCGGCGTCCCCGTCCCGAGGCCGTCCCAGCAAAGCCCCCTCGCCGCTGCGATTCTCCCCCCGTCCTTTGAAGGCAGAGGCGCCCCGCACGGCGCAGGGGTGCGCGGGAGCCCCCGGGGAGCGCCGTGCCGCCCTCGGTCCCCGAGCATCCCAGCCTCGGGGCCGCTCCCTCGAATAGCGGATCCGCAGCCACCGGAGCCGACGTCTGCCCGACGGTGAAGCGCTGACATTTAGAGGTCACGCTTTTAGCACTGTGCATGTCTTCGCTTCATTTGCATTTGCAGTTAGCCCAGATCTTGGCTTTGCCGCTCGCATGTGCGGTTGTCATGGTTACCTGTACATGGTTCCATGCGGAGTTGGGTTGGACACCTGCGGGCGCGCAGCTCCGCGCCTCCCCAGCACGGGGCAGAGCCGGGGGGGAAACGGATGGAGCATCAGGCACAGCCGATGCGGAGCTGTGCCATTCCAGCACCGACCGCCTGCACACATCCCTTCTTTCCCATGAATCACGCGTGTGGGGCAGCGCTGCTGGAGGGGAGGCTGAGCACCCCGCACCTTGCGGCTGGGTCTGCCTCTTTCCAGACCCTCCGTGTGATATGGGCAGGGATGCAGTCCAGGGGAGTTCCCACCGGGGTGAGTCCTTGAGAGAGGGCACAGGAAGGGGGGCTGCCCGGTCCCTGTTGGTGTTGTGTCCCAGTGGGAACACGGAAGGATGCTGCTGGGAACCGGAGTGGGTGGGCACGTGGAGCACAACTTGCTGTTTTCCACGGAGTGGCCGTGGAGGAAACTGAGGAATTCACAGCAAGGCACGGGAGGTCTGAGCGTGCCGTGCCGGGGCTGTGCAGGGTGCAGCGATGGGTGCCTGAGAGCACAGGGCAGGGGTAGCCAGGCTCTGCTCTGAGGGCTTGCAGTGCAGTGGTAGTTTGAACCCAAATCGCTCAGCCCCCACTGGGAAGCTGGAATGAAGCAGGAGCCACGGAAGGCAGCAGAGCTCATGGCTGCAGCTGCCAGGACCCGCCTGGAAGCGTTCCCTGGTGAGTAGGGCTGTGCTGCTGGTTTAGGCACTGTCTGGGCTCAGCAGAGAGGAGGTGGTGCAGTGCACGGTGCTTCGCCCTGCAGCACGTGGGAGCTCTGCCCTTGCTCTGTGTTGTGTTTGCTGTGTTGGCTGCGCTGCAGGGAGCGGGCACGGGAGGATGTGTGAGAGCTGTGCTTTGTGCCAGGGAGCGGTGTTTGGGCTGGGGCTGCTTGGTGAGGAGCTCTGGGAGTGCTGGTAAGGAAGCCTTGCTCCTGACACTGCAAAATGCGGAGCAGCATAGAAACATCTGCTGCCTCCAAACTGTGTCTCATTGTGAGCACAGCCCATAAGCTGCCTGGCATGTGGGGCAGCAAAGTGTTGGGCAGCTGGGCAATGGGGAGGTCCCAGGGCTCGTGGGGAGGGGGATCCTGAGAGTATCCTTCAGTATCAGGGTTCCTCCTGTGCAGAGCACTGCAGGGGCTTTGCCCAAGGTAACACTTTGCAGAGAGCAGGAGAAGCATTCTGGAGCCTGCAGTGCGACCTATGGGTCGGTCACCATGGGGTCGGCTGGGAACCAGTGCTGGGAGCTGCTCTGTTTGTGTCTGTCTGTCTGTCTTCACCCTGCCCTGGGCCCTTAGGCAGTGCCCATGAGCTGCAGCTTTGGGGCTCATGGTGCTGATAAGGGATCCGACAGAGGCAGGGTTTGCTTCAGGTCTCTGTACCCAAAGGTTTGGGGGGCTCATTGGGATGTTCTGGTGCCAGGATCGTGGTGCAGCTGCAGCAAGAGACATCTGAGGGCTGACAGCATCTGAGCAAGGCAGGGTTCTTCAGGCTGAAAAAGAAACAACAAAAGATGGATATGATACATGTACAGGAATCACAGGAGGCCAGCAGAGTGGGGATGGAGGTTAACTGCTCCCTGTTTCTTTCCATGCAAGTACAAGGTCACATCAAATGCTGCTGGCAGGAGGTGCAAACCAGGAGGAGGGGTATTGCCTCTCACCAGCGTGCTGCCGGGGCACAGGAGTCCTCAGAACAAGGTGTTGTGAACAGCGAAACCTTTTGTTGGCTCTAGTAGAAGTGGGACAAGTTCAAGAAGGACAAGAGGTTCCCCGAGGACTGATAAATACACAGAGATGCACTCGGCCAGCCGCTGAGCTGCAAATTGCCCGTGCTTCAGAAGAACAGCAAGAAAGCACACAGGGCAAGGTGGGCCCTTGTTTTGATCTGTTATCTCCGTGATGGGGAACCAGCAGGGAGCGTGGAGATCAGGGCAGCCCTTATCCCACTCCACTTCGAGTTGTTCCCCTGGCACAGGGTGTCCCACAGGGTGCTCTATCTCATGCAAGCTGCATTCTCACCCCACCGCTGCCCCAGAGCTCATTGTACACAATGGACACTCAAGATCCCATTTTCCCCTTTCCCCATCTTCTCTATGCTAGCCCTGCACTGCCTGCTCCCAGGGCAGGATGCGTGCCCTCCCCTTCTCTGTCCCCGTTGCCCCTGTGGCCCACCATGTGTCCTGCTCCATCCTCAGCTCCCAGGGCATCCACAGGCTGCCTGATTTGCTCCGGTTCAGCTTATTTCTTAACACTAGGCAGCCTTTACAGTAAAACACATTAAAGGATTTTTGCCAGAGGTTTTAGGCTTTCCGCTTTTCATGCTTGAAGATAGAAAACAGGGGAGGAGAAAGCTACAAGGGAAAAATATAACATACATTTTGGATTAAATTTAAACAGCCTTCTTTCCTTGCTGCTGGCTTGCCCAGCCTCGAGTCCTCACGAGTGTGAGGGATTTTCAGAGCTGCCTCGCTGCTGGCCAACCCCCCATCCCTCGTGTTCTTTGTGGTCTTCTGCTCCATCATTCCAGCTGTGGTGGGGTTTTGCCCCCAGCTTTGTTCCTGGAGTCATCCTTGGAAGAGGAGGACAGATGCGGAGGGGCAGGGCGGATCCTGCAGCACCTGTGCCTGATTCGAGGGCACACAGTGTGAAATTCAATTTGTAGATAAGCTGTAGCAGGCCCTGGTGTCTGCGGGAGCCAGGCGGTGTCTGGAGCAGCCCAGGCTGCATGCATGGCGTGTCCTGCCTGCCAGCGCCTGGCCGGGCTGACGTCACCTCGTGCTGCTGCAGGATGTGGCTGCTCGGAGCTGTGCTGTGTTCTCCCAGGGTCTGCAGCCTCACAGAAGCCCCAGCAGAGTGATGCTGACCCAGTCTTATCCCTGATCCCTGCACAGGGGCAGGACGCAGCTGGCAGAAGGATGCAGATGCTCCGTTACCAGCAGCAGCAGCAGCAGGCAGGCAGGGTGGTTTGTAGGGGTAGGCACTGAGCGGGGCTGGTGGGTGATCATTTCCCACCTCCCCACCTCCATCTTCTCATCTTCCCTTCCCAATGTTTCCAGTGAGCCCTGTTTGCTGGGAATGCAGAAGGAGCAGGCACTGCACTCTCAGTTTATGCTGTTCCTCCATTCTTCTCATGCGTTGCTGCGCTGGGTGCAGCTCCCTTCCTCCTGCCTCACTCCAGAGCTGTTTGGGTCTCTCACCCCAGAGGGTAACCGAGCAGTGGCTGTCATCTCAGGAGAGCCACAGTGCTGCCAAGTGGTGGATCACAGCTGGTGCCACCGGGGCTGAATAGGCTCCAGTGTAGTGACATTGGGATGATCCCAGTATTCCCTTGCCACTTGTGGCTTTCTAGCATGCCTGGCCTCTCCTGCTGTGATTCCAGAGGAGTGGATCTATCTGGATGCTGTGTGCATCCCTTGCACAGAGATTTGCTGTCCCTGTGGAGCTGTGCTCCATTGCCTCGCTGCCTTGCAGGCTGACCTGGCATCCCATGCTGCAAGGTAGGGTGGTGCAGGAAGGTGATGCCAGATAGCTTATAGGCTTATCTCTGCACAGGGAAACTGAGTCACTGCAGAGTGATTTGGCTTTCATGGAAAAGCTGATTCCTGCATCCCTCCAACTGTTTTCCTCATGTTTATTCTTTGGCCTGGTATTGATTGCCTTCAGTCTGGATCACCTCCGTGACCCGGCTCACAATTCCACCCACAAAACTGACAAATCGCAGTGGGCAGTGATATGAGGCAGAAATAGGTGACTGGGACAGGTGACAGTACAGGAAACAATCCTTTATCAGCTCTGCTACTGGGACTGGAGGTTCTTACAGCCATATTCCCGATTACAACCAGTGATTAAGTACTTTGGCTTGCTGCTTTGAGTCAGTAAAAGTGAAACACTGACGGCTTATTTTGGGTGTAGCTATTCCCGTTCAAAGCACTCTTGGATTTTCTTGTCCACCCTCTCCAGTCGCATTTGCAGGAAGTCTTTGTATTTTAAGCTGCAGTCGGTTCCTCTCTGCCCAGCCCACCTCCTTACATTTATAGAGCCTCCTCCAGAGCACGCTATTCCATGGGAAGCATTGGCTGTGCATGCACGCTGCTCCCTGGTGCTCTCAGCTTTCCTTGAGGCATGTGGGAGACGTCCTGGCCTGTTGTTAGCACAGGCAGAAGCCAGGGGAGGGCAGAACTTGGGGCGAGCTGCCCTTGATCCAGCTGGTCATGGGCCTTGGTGCCCAGAAGGGAGCTCAATGGACTGGTGCACAGGAAGCTGTGTAGAAGGACGTGCCATCAGCAGCTGGGTTTCATCCTTACTGTGTTACCTGGGGCATTTCAAAAGTTTCATCGCATGAAGCCAGCCTATCTGTGGCACTGATGTCTCCTTTCTTTATTAAATATCAATCCTGCTGTTGATAAGAAAGATGAACATGTTTGGACGCAGAGTTTTGAAAGCTTATTCCTTTGAAAAAGTGTCTTGCGTTTGTGCGATTGCTTCCTAACGAGGCTCAGTCATAACGATTAGTGTTAACCGAAAAAATGGGGTGGTTGGTTTGGGAGAGGATGTGGAAACTGCTACTCCAGCAGATGCGAGGGGGATGGCAGCGAGCAGCTGGGATAATGTCAGTGTGAAGCTGGGGAAGGAAGTGTGGGGAGCTCTGCTTGCGCCGGCAGCATGCGCTTTGCTGGGTGAGATTTGCACTCCAGTCGCTATCTGCTGAGTGTTGATCTCAGATCTGCGAGCGAGCTTATATTGCTTTAAAGTAGGTGCCTGGTGCTTGTTTGTGATGTGTTGGAGAGTGAGCATGTTGTCTTGGCGTGAACCCTGCACTGATGCCAAGGGCTCGCTGAAAGCAGATTGTCAGTTTGCTCTCGAGCAGACGTCTGGAAATTCTGGGGTCCTGTGGATGCTTGCACTGTCGGTTAACCTGCTTGCACAGAGCGAGTGTTGGAGGAACTCTGCCATTTCCAAAGCTCTGCTTCGCTTCTCCGGGCTGCGTTGTCCATGCAGGTGGTGGTGCGGGGCTCTCGGCTCCCGGTGCTGAACGGACAGCTCCGGGCCGCCGGGCAGCGGCTGTCGATGGGGGGAAAAGCTCTTCCCAGGGGGTGGGCATGGGATGGGCCCCCCAGGGCAGCGGTGATGGCACCGAAGTGGTGGAGCTCAAGGAACGTCTGAACGACGCTTTACAACAGAAGGTTTGGATTTTGCGTGGTCCTGCAAGGGATTGGGCTCGGTGGTCCTTGTGGGTCTCTTCCTGTTTGGGTTCTTCTGTGGTTCGAGGATTCCAGGAGTGGCTGAGGACACTGACTGTTGTCAGGCTTGGAGAATGGGAAAGTGAGAGGTGACCTCCTTACTTTCTACAGCTTCCTGAGCAGGGGGCGTGGGGAAGGAGGCGCTCATTTCTTCTGGTTTCTAGTGACAGAATGGCTCAAAGCTGAGCCAGGGAGGTTCAGACCAGTCATTAGGAAAAGGTCCTTCAACAAGAGGCTATTTGGCAAGAGAGCAGGCAGTAGAGAGGTGGTTGATGCCCTGCACTTGTCCGTGTGTGAGGCATTTGAGTAATGCTCTCAGTGATGTGTTTTAACCTTGAATTGGCCCTGAAGTAGTCTGACACTTGGACTCGGTGATTTTTGTAGCTCCCTTCCAACTGGCACTACTCTGCTCTCCTCTGTTCTATCTGTCCTGCCAGCCCATTTAGGTCGCCCTACAGCAATGCCCCATCTGGCTATTGCAAAGGGCGCAGGAAGCAGCATGTGCAGCATTCCTATTGCAGAGGCTTCTCCTCAGGGCTCTGTGATCTGCCAGCCTGGGTCAGGCGCTCCTCCTTGGCTGCCAGTTGTTCTGGCTGGGGAGCAAGTGCGTGTGTGCCTGTGCCAAGGCCATGGCATTGTGTTTGCTGTTTAGACAGTGGTTCTCATTAGCCTCTGCCCCTGCAGAGAAGCATTTGTGAACAGAATCTGTGCAAGCAGCAAGGTGAGGGAGAGAAAAGCCGCTGCCGTTTCTTTGTGCTGAGATCAGGGATGCCGCAACGTGAGATAATCCAGATTATTCCTACCCAGAACGTGGCACTGAACGGCCTACTTCCAGCAGCTGTCTGTGAGCAGCACAGGAGCCTGGCAGCCCACCAAGAGGCTGCTGCTGCCCTCTTCGCAGCCAGAATCCGTCCCGTGGAGCCTCTTGCTAACACAGAGCAGATGCTGGCTGTGCACGTGGCCCCAGCTTTCTGCACGCTCTTGGGACGCAGTGAGTGGGAAGGTCAGTCACAATCGAGCCCAGCTCAAGGTGAACAGACCCGAGCCCAAACTGCCCAGGCTTTCAAGCACGGTTGTCCTCGAGTCCTCTATTGAGGCCGCCAGCTGCTTGCATTGGCAGTATGGGTGCTGACCGCCCGCTGCCCCCACTGCAGCGCTCACCGCCTGTCCTTCAACAGTACTGCCATTCTGCCTAGTGATGCTGAGAAACTTCCTGCATTTTTGGAGCTTCTGGTGCTAAACCGGAGCTGGAAAGGAGCCAGGCTATGCCACCCACTGGGTTTGTGCCTTCTGGAGCAGACAGGAGCAGGGCATCAAACGATGCGCTGGATTCGACACCAAAAATATCTGAAAAGGCTGCAGTGTGGGCGAGGAGAGGGCTGCTTTCCTCCTGGTGTCCTTCCCGAGGCAGCAGGCTTTGCTTCTTCATGGAGGACCTGCCGTCACAGCAGGAGACCATTGGCACCGCAGCAGAAGCAGCACTGAAATCCTCAGTTTCTAAAGATTTGGGGTAATGTTTCTTTCTATTCTGAACGGGAGCTCTCGAGGATTTTGGCACGTGTCTGGGAGTTGTCAGAGAGTTTCTGTCCCATGTATGTTCCTGCAGTGTTGACGAACTGAACTGACACTCCTCCTGAGGTCTCTCATCTTCTCCCCGGGGCAATGGATGCGCAGTGAAGTGTCTCGTAGGCTTCTGGTGCTCAGCTTTGTTTAAGCACTGTGATGCTGTGGGTAGAAGTTAGGAAAGGCAAGTCACAGGGAAACACCTGGCGATTGGAAGCAAATGAGTGTGAGGTTTGTGGCTGCTTTTCTTCTGAACCACCGGCGTGCCTGCGGTGCTGAGCTATAGGAGGTCGTGCAGATGATGCTGGGCTCTTGGGAAGACCTACAGAGCACAGAGGACAGCTGTAGTGGGCTCCGCTCTGCTGGGAGGCTCCCAAAGTGCTCTGCCCCATCAGAGCCTCCCAAGTGCTGCCAGTTTCATGGGCAAGGTGGCTGTTGTTTGCCTGGATGGCATCAAACAGAGGGCAGGGACAGAACAGGCCAGTCAGGGTAACGCAAAGTGTGTGGGGCCATGCATGAGGGACTCAAAGGTATCCAGCTCTTCCAGTTGGAGGTTAGGAAGAATTTTTCTTTGAAAGAGCGGTGCTGCACTGGCACAGGCTGCCAAGGGAGTGGTGGGGTCACTGTCTGGGGAGATGTTCCAGAACCATGGGGATGTGACACAGATGGACGTGGTTATGGGCATGGTGGGGTGGGTTGGGGTTGGGCTTGGTGGTCTTAGTCATCTCTTCCACCCTGAATGAATCTGATTCTAAGGTGTCACTTGGTCCTTCCATCTTCCCTCCAGTGCCCTTTGCTGAAAATTGTGCCTTTGCTTTTTCCTGCTGCACACTTGTCTCTCCTTTCTTAATGTGAAATTGTCTCCTGCCTAGCACCAAGTTCAGCATCAGACTGTTCTGGGTGGTTTTTTTTTTGCAGCAGCCTTTACATGTTATAAAGCTGCATCTGCTGACATGTCTGCACCAGCACCAGTCTTCCAGGCTTTTGTTCGAGGCCATGCTCCCTGGGCTTTCTTGCAGCCTTGCTGTGGTCCATCTCAGCTGGCCCAAATCTTCTGGGGGAGTGAGGTGGCTCTTCAGAGGAGAACATCATAATTGCTTCATGTATCTTTACAAGCTGGAGGAAAGCAGAATAATTAAAGGCACTTCATATGTCTTTATAAGCTGTCCTTTCTCTCATCCTTCTGTACTTGCCTGACAGTGACATGCTGGCTCATGCTCCATCTGTGCAGCCCTGTGACCCTTCTGGCAGCAGTGCTGTTGCCTTTTCTTCCCCCAGCCCACATTCACTCCATTGGTTTCTCCCGTCAGCGATACCTGGCCATGCCCATCCCCTCTGAGCCCTTGTTCTAGCCTGTCTGTTGAGTTCCAGCCCTGGCCTCCAAAGCGCTGGGTGACGAGTGCAGATTTTAAGATGTACTCTGTACTGTCGTTTACATCATGCAGGGAAAAGCTGGGCGGTGGCAGCAGCAGGGCAGACCTGCCTGAAACCCTGTGCATCTCCTCTTGGTGTAAGCGAGACCCACCTCTAACCATCTCTTAGCCTGCACGAGCTCTGGGGCAAAGGGACACATCAGCCCAGTGGTGCTGCAGCTTCTGTGCTCCGTGGGGTTCCTGTAGCATCGCTGACCAGGCACTGGCAAAGGTGTGGATCCAGCTCATCTGGCTGGCGCGGGGATGCCCGGCTGTGCATCTGCAACCGCAGCTTGGCGGGATCCGCCTGCTCAGGTTTCCATGGAGAGCGTCTTGTTGTTGGGGAGGGAGCAGCCTGGCAGACAGTACAGTCATGGAAATACCGATACAGCGTTTGTTTTCCAAGATGCATGAATAAAATCATTAACAGTTAGCAGCCTCACTTCCTCCGCTCACACCACCCGCCCTCGGCGGTCTGGCAGGACGACCCGGGATGCCCGCAGCGTCTTTATTCTCCGGGCTCCTCGCTCACACGCTCATCTTGGTACCCCCAGCTTGGCTGTATCTGCCCAGGCGAGCCGGGTCTCACTTCCAGTTGGCAGCCTCCATTTCCTACTGGCAGCCTCGACCACTCATGGGAGCAGCAGGAGAAGCCTTGGGCGGCTCACCCTGGGGATGCTTAGCTCCCACATCCCGTGGGATGCAATGAACCTTCCTCGGACGGAATGTCTCAGCTCAGATCTCTGTTACCACACGTGCTTGGGAAGGCTGGGGAAGTTCCACTGAGCAGAGTGGAGGCGGCCATGTGGGGCTCCTGCGTCCAACAGCACCGCTGGCGGCTGAGCCCTCGGTGGAAAGGGCTGAGCGCTGGCATTCATGGCAGTCTGTCAATATTAAATTAAGGCTAAATTCCCATCCTAAATGTTATGTTAACACGAAGTTACAGCGCAGAGCGCAGAGCGCAGAACAGCAATATGAGGGTAAGATGTGTTCCGGGGGTATTGTAATCATCCCAAATGAGGCATTTGAAACCCAGGGAGTTCCAGATTTAGGGTTTGCATCGTTTTTGTTTTTGTAATTGAAAAACAAGCCAAACATAGGAAGGCTTAGGAGCGTGTTGCTGAGATTGTTTGGGTGCCTTTACTCTGCACAGTGGGGACACGGGCAGATGGAGGAAAAAGGTCTTTAAAAAATGATGGAACCAAATCTGGAATTACAAATGTTAAAATAGCGCGATCTGGATTTTATTGTCAGCGTGTTGTGGCTCTCCAAGGTAACATTAGGGTTGTTGGGTCTTGGCTGTGCATTTCTGTATCAGGACATGTTTGGCTATTGCTAATGCAACTCACCTCTAATGCTTCACAAAGCTCATAATTTGAGACAATTGCAAATCCTGGAGCATAATTTTATTTGTGTTATGGATGTGTACTTGGAACTTTAATTCTATCATAACAGACTTTTTTCCCTGTTTTTTAAAGAGCTGTTAAAGGAGCCGTGGGTGAGGATTAGAATATCATAATAGCCAAACTCCAAAGGGCTGTAGGAAGAAGCATGTTTGAGTTATGGACACTTTGTCATGGTGACCCATGGATCCACAAGGGTGGGAGGTGGGTGGTGAATTCAGCCCTGTGTTTTGCGATACCTGGTGCTGTGAGAACCCCCAGCTGAGACTGCTGGAGTAGCCATGCCCAAGGCAGTGCATGGTCATGGCTCTGGCAGAGCATGGAGCCAGGGAAGCCCCAGGGCTGTGGTGTGTGTGCTCCTGCAGAGTGAGAGCGATGGCCGGGCAGTGAAATGGCTCTGCTGGGAGTCACGGTTGCTATCGAAGCTGCCTGTAGCTTCCAGGCGTGCCAATGAGATACGACAGTCATTAATAATTTGGCTTCATTCTAGCATGTGTCATCCAAAGGAACCTGGGCAGATGATGTAGGCTGGATATCTTGCCTTCCAGCAGCGCCGCACGCAGCAGTGGGGTCTGAAGCAGCTCCAGAGCCCAAGCAAGAACACAGCGACTGCAGCGTGCTGTGGGGGCCCCGTCTCATTGCACCCCCGCGACACTGCAAGGCAGAGTTCAGTGCTGTGCTGAAGCATTGCAGAGAACGTTGGATGAATGATGGCTTTTTTCTGGAGCTGGGGCAGTGATGGCAGCGCTGGCAGTGGTTCAGTAACAGCAGTGCTCGGGGTGTCAGAACACTTTGCCTGCCTCCCCGTACGCTCCTTTTGCCCCTGTGTTGTGTTTCATAGGCTTCAGCACCTGTTTTGGTGGTAGAATACCAGTGTAGGTCTTCTGCCCAGGTCTTGGGTGTTGCAGTGGGTGCAGCCACTCCTTGCTGCTGAATCTCCTCCCCCCCCCCCCCATCTGGAACTGCTGCTGTCTGCAGGCTGTGGAGCACGTCTGCTTTCCTAGCCTTGCTGCTCAGGCGGAGTGGATGCAGCAACATGATTTTGTGGGCTGAGTGTTTCTTATTATGCCTGTCAGACACTGATTTCTGAGCCTGTTGTGTTCCCTGGGCATGCCAGGAGGGCAGGCACAGCACAGGCCCATTTCCTTAATGACCGGCAGTGAATTGGCTGCACATGTGCAGTGCAGATTTGAGACGCCCTCCGTGTATTTTTTTTTTCTCTGCGGATTTTCCCCGTTGGATGAGGTGTTCTCCATTTGTGGAGTCCCTGCCCAGCTGAGCCTTTAACAGAGCATCTTCCTTCCATCTGCACACAGCCTTTATTTTGTGCTCCAGTTATTCCAAGGCAGCTCCGCTCCCCTCCGAGCTTTGGAGAGATTTACCAGGTGGGCACCTGAGGATGTTCTGGGGCAAAATGAAGGTGCCCTGTCGCTGCTGCCATCCCTGTCAGGGTAAGGAGATGTGGCTGAGATAAGGCCAGCAGCCTCTGCTCCCCTCCCTGAGCAGTGCCCTCAGCAGTGCACAGGCACCTGGTGAGGCCAGGATGTGGCCTCTCACCAATGCTGGGAGCTCATGGATGAATGTGGCCTCGGTGTGCACATGGAAGGGAGCTGGGGGGAGGCGGGGAGGCCCTTACATAAGCCCTGCATGCAGCAGGAGGAGCGGGGAGGGGAAGGGCAGTGTGCTGAGAATCCAGGCAGCCTCCAGCGAGGGCTCCCCAGGAGTGGAGCAGCTCTGTGCTGACACACGGCTGTGGGTCCCTGGCCTTGGCCATCCACCCGTTATCCGTGTCCCCCACCGCCCTGCCTGGGGTGACGTGGAGGGGCTGCAGGACTGAAGCAGTGGCATGGAGGGGCTGTGGCCCCGGGGCACACTGGCTGTCACTGTCTTGCTCACCCTGCACTTCATTGCGGTACTGGGAATCCCTTGGTGGCATGGATGGGCTCCAGGTGTGCAGATGGGTGCTGCCTGTGTGTCTGCACGTGCTTGGGGCATATTGGCAGCTCCGTCTCCCGGAGCACCTTGGATGTTCCCCTGCACCTCAGCCATGGTTCTCACCTGGGGAGGTAAGCAGTGGCTCCTTCCCTAAAGCAGGACAGGGGCTCCTGAGCAGGGCATTACTTTGTGCCCAGGTAAGATTGGGTGCCCACAGCCCTACCACCCTTTCCAAGATGTCTGCTGTTAATTCCTTCCATCTCTCCACAGCATCAGCAATCCCTGCCAAGCTGGGCCATTTGAAGGGGGACCGCAGCAGGCAGCTTGCAGGCTCTGAGAAGCAGTGACAAGTCTCTCCAGGTCAGCGTCCCTGAGTCGCTGGGTTCTCCTGCCCCACGGATTTGGCTGTTCCTTCTGGACAAACCGGAGGCTTGCTGTCATGGGGATGCATTGAACCCTCACCCCAGGAGCTTCAGGCCTGGATGTTGGTGCTGCTCCTCCCAGACGATGTGGCTGATACTCTGGAGAAGCCCTCTCTTGCCCCCTGTTCTCCAAGTGCCTGAGCTGGTGGCCGGCTGGGACCTGCGTCTCGCCCTCTGGGTCCTGAGCTTTGCCTCGGTGGTTGTGCACATGGAGGGCCAAGTCTACTCTCCCACTGTCAACACTCACTATGGGAAGCTGCGGGGGGTGCGTGTGCCACTACCCAGTGAGATTTTGGGACCCGTGGATCAGTACCTGGGGGTGCCTTACGCTGCCCCCCCCGTCGGGGAGAAGCGGTTCATGCCTCCAGAGCCACCTCCCTCCTGGTCAGGCATCAGGAACGCTACCCACTTCTCGCCAGTCTGCCCCCAGAACATCCACAACGCCGTCCCTGAGATCATGCTGCCCATCTGGTTTACCTCCAACTTGGATATTGTGGCCACCTACATCCAGGACCCCAACGAGGACTGTCTGTACCTCAACATCTACATCCCCACGGAGGATGGTGAGTCCCCGGTGGGGCACCTGCAGGAGCGAGCGCTCTGGGAGGGTAAGGGGGGCTGCCCTGCCCCTATCCCTGCCAGCAGCGGTTGGTCTCACTTGGGTGTTGTGTTTGAAGCATGTGGTTGTGGACCCTGCAGCATGCTGTCTGTTTGTGGAAAGCTTCCTCTGGCCACTCAGCTTGCCCTCAGCTGCCATCTTTGTCTCGCGTGCTCCTGCCCCTCCACGCCTCTCGGTTTCCCCTTCTTTCTTCTTCCACTTCCATGGCATTGTCACGGGTTCCTTTCTTGTGTTGCTAAATCTGAATCAGACTCTCTGACCGCAGATCCACAGAGCGACAAGCTGGTTTGTGCTCCCCAGGTGCCGAGTGCCAGGTTCTGTCTTGAGTTGGTTCGGGTTTGTCCTTCCTCCCTTCTCCCACCCCCAGGTCCATGTGCTAGCCGTGGGCACGGGCTGTGGCCGCTGCTGGGAGGAACACTCTGCCTGTCGTGGGGCTGGGCTGCTCATGCCAAGAAGGGAACACAGAGCCCTTTTTGGTGGCACGGGAGCCCTTTCTGGGGGGGTTCTGGTGCAGCAGGAGGCTGGGGGACATTGCAAAGTAGCTGCAGCCTAGCGTGTCGCGGCTGGGCCAAGTGCAACATGCTGCAGCCTAGTGCAGTGTGCCACAGCCTCGAGCAAGCCTGGTCCTGCGGTGGTGAGGCCGAGCAGCACTGGCTGCCTCCTGTCTAACCTTTTTCTTCACAGGACATCCCACCTGAACCGTAAGTAGAGGGCAGAGGAGGCAACGCTCTGCCCACGCTCCCGCCGTAGCCTCACCACCGCGGGATCCCCGGGGTGAGCAGGGCAGGATGCACAGAGCAGGTCCTGCCTCACCGGCTGCACTCCTCCATCCCAGGAGGTCCCGGCTGCACCTTCCCAGCATGGCAGGCCCAGAGTTTTCCTCCCACGGCGCCGCTCCCCACCCACCTCCTGCGGTCCCCGGGGCGGCGGGGGGGTGGCGGGGGGTGGCAGCGTGGTTGTGATTGCATGCCCACTCCCAGCCGGTGGAGCCTCCTGTTATTTTGTAGTCTTTTATTCATTTTACAGTAAAACGGATTTCCAAGGAATGCACCCGAAAGCCCAACAAGAAAATATGTAGGAAAGGAGGTATGTAGCAAGCCGACCGGCAGAGAGGCACAGAGAGGAAAGAGAGAGAGAGTGAGAGAGTGCGAGGGTGCCTGTCGGTTCTCTCTGGCCCCGCGGCGTGCTCCTCTCTGTGCTGCAACTGCCCATGGGCCCCAAGCAGCCCTGCCCGCTGCTGCCCGCTTCCCACCTGCCTCCACCCTGGGCTGCAGATGGGCTCAGGGTCAGGGCAGAGCAGGATGCTCCTGTTGCTCCAGGCCTTTCAGAACAGCTGAGCCCGTGCTCCCCAGGCTTCTGGGCCTGAAGAGCTCCTGAAGAGACCTCTCCCCTTAGGGCTGGAGGGGCTGTGCCTCTCATCTCTTTGCCCGGAGGAGGCAAGTGCCTTCCTCCCATGCCCAGATTCTGACCCACTCAGGGGAGCATCTGGGTTTAGAAGGAGATCGAGCTCTTCTCCCTGTTGCCTGCATGGTCAGCAGCAGCCAGAGCTCTGCTGTTAGAGTATCACTCCTATCACTCCTCACCTGACCAGGTAATGGCTGCCATGTTCTTCCCCAGTCTCTTCTCTGCCCGTGGCTGTGCTGATGAGGCTACATACGTGCATACATACATATGTACATGCATACACACATGCATATGCTCGCAGACAGGGCTGTGCAAGCTCAGGATCTGCTCTCCACCCCCTCACATTGCACTCTTCCTGAGCTGCAAGCCTCCCGGAGGTGGCAGAGCATTTCCAGAGCAGACACAGCTCTGCTTTGTCTCGCCGCTGTCTCCAGGGCCATGCAGGGCTCCTCCTGCTGCACTGCAGCTTGGGTCCCTGGAATGATCCATGCCGATCCCCTGTGCCATGGGCCGGGGAGCAGAGAGCCACAAACCAGATCCTCCCAGTGTGCCTCGGTCCGTGGTCAGACAGGGTGCTCCCTCGTTTGCACTGCCCATCCTGCACAAGCAGGCAGAGCCCAGGCTGCTCCCTGCATCACTGCGTCCTCCCTGCTGCCCCAAGATGCCCATCTCCAGGCCAACCAGCTCTTCTGAAAGGTGCAGGAGGGAGTGTCCTGCCAGGCTGAAGCTGCCCTCCCTACCTCTCCACTGCCATCCTGGGTGTCTTACACAGCGGGTCCTCCACTCCCACTGCTTTTCTCTTCATGACCCCACGTTTGGTGGGTCTGGCACAGCTGGGCTCAGAGGTTTGGGGAGCTCTTTCCTTCCAGCGACTGTTTTTTTTTCCTTCCCCCTCTGAGTTCTGTCGTTTGGTTTCTTTGCTTTGCTTTTCCTGTCGCTGTCCTGGCTATTCACACGCCATCTCTCTGAGTGCCAAGGCTGCCTCTGAAAGGGCTGGCGCATTAAGGAGTCTCTGCACGCCGCCTCCGGCGCAGGCAGTGCCAGCGACACCGAGCCACTTCAAAGTGCTTCCTTCCCTGGCCCCTCTGGGGCTGGAGTCCTCATGGGAGCTCCTGAGGGCCTGGGTTAAGGCAGGAGAAGGGGTGGCACAGGACACGATGAAGCACTTCAGGCACCTTCTCCTCCTGGTTTTGCCCTGCAGCAGCTCTGCTCAATGGCACTTCCTTTGCAGTCTCTCTGTGGATGCGTTTGGTGGCCCAACTGCGGGTCCCCGCATGGAAGAGGCTCTCGGGGAGCTGGCGGGGATGTGCCTCCTGCCCCGCTGACTCATGGACAGGCAGAGCCAGCAATTTGGGCATCCAGGCGTGACACACAGAGGATTAAAGCACCCAGACGCTGCTGCTGCCCTTCAGCTCCGGCCACTGCACTGGTGTCTGTTGACTCGAATTAATTGAATAACTTGTGAAGAGGCACTGAGGCTTCCCCCCCCCCCCAACAAACACACCCTGCTTCTTTTTAGCTCTGAATGTCTTGGGTATGTAGTGCTTAGGGCGAGGATAACACACCCGCAGCGCTTGTTTGTTCAGACTTGGTGCCATTTGAACACTGACTCGTTCAGGAATACTCCTGATTATTATTTTTAAGACCGTTTGGTGTGTGCCTGGTCAATAGGCTCTCCTCTCGCAGAGCAGGAGGCTGTGTGGTGTGTCGGTGCTTGGAAATGCCTCAGCTCCCACCTTGCCGTTGCTGTCGTTTCATAGCAGCCAAAGGGCTGAGAATTTGTTAGCATTTATCCCTGCCTCCACAGGACAACAAATGTCCGTGTCTCTCATTTGGGTGCATATTGGTCCCTCTCTTGGGCAGGGCAGCGGTGCCTTGGGAATAATTAGCTGTGCTCTGCATGGAGGATCTGCCAGCGCCTAGCTCAGCTGCTGCTCATGTTTTGCTGTGAAAATGAAGCTCTGCCCACCAGAGGAGCGTGTACGTGCACACAGCATAGGGTCTATGGATGCCTCTCCGGCGTGGCTGGGGACTCGCTGCCACCTCTGTGCCCCACTGCTTCAGAGTGCGATGCTCAGAAGCGAGACTCACCATTTGATTCCAGCCCGGGTGCTTTTGTGGAGCTCCTGGAGGATGGAAATGGCTCCTCCGCATTGCTCAGGGGCAGGGAAGGACGGGGCAGCACGGAGGAAAGGCTCCTGCTTGGCCACTGGATGCAGCTCCTGCTCCTCTCTTATTCGCACCGTGCTGAGCACGACGGCTGCAAGGAGCTGAGCTCCCTGCCCTCTTTATCGCTGTTTGCACTGGCGTCAGCACTATTGCAACAGTTTGCTTAAGATAGTATAAATCTGGTGCAGATGCTCCTGTTTAAGGAAAACTGATTTTATTTTTTTTACTAAACTTGAGCTTAAATCTTCCTAGGGACTTCAGATAAGAGCATACGTCCTTCCTATCAGCCTGAACAGTGTCACTCCACAGTCAGCTTTCAGTTAAACAGTGTAACAGGCACTCAGACGAGGTGAGCAGAATGAATTTTTGATGGGTGAGGAGAGCAGGAACCACAAGAGCTTTGTTTTTTTTCCAGTACCAAGGAGCTCAAACCAAGGCAGCCCCTTGGGAGCGGGGCTGGGGCTGCACTGGGCTGGGGGCTGCAGCCTACAGCAATGCAGAGAACATCTCACAGCAGTGGCCTTGAGTGCAGCAACAGCAGAAACAGGGAGGTGACAGAGCAAAGTGCAAGAAAGGCGTGGAAGCACTTAATCTGTAATTCCTCTTATGAGATGTGGAGCAATGGTGGGTAGTTGTAGAGGTGTGTGACAGAGCTGGACTTATTACAGCTGTGTTATCAGCTGCTGGCACAGCATGGCTGAGAGGCAGAAAGGCTGCTTGGCTGCAGAAACCACTGCTGGCAGGAGGAGGACCCCAAAAACGCTGCCATCCTGGCACCGTGCTGCCAGCGGGGATGGTTCTGGGATTGCACTCACCTCACAGAGATCCCATCTCTTCTCAGTGTCCTCAAGTGCATCACTTTCACCCCATTTCCCATTGTTGCCTTCCACTGTTCTCTGAAGTTGCCTCCTCCTCACAAGGCTCGGGCTCTTTCAGGCTTATTATCCCTGCCTTCACTGATCCCCAGGCTGCCAGGGCAGCTGCCCTCATCCAGATCCATCCCCATGCAATACTCCCATCAGGGAGTGCCCGCTGCCCTCCCACAGCTCAGGAGTACAGGACAGATGAAGGATTGCTGCCTGCAGCATTCATTAGAGAAAATCCCTCTCCCTGTGCATTACCAGGGAGGCAGGAGCAGTGCTGCACAGGTTCATTGTTTAAGTGCTTTCTGGGCTTGCAGCTCTCTAAAAAAGGTGCACTCGGTCAAGCCTGAAGCCTCCACTCCAGCTCCTACCTGCATTCGGGCTGGGGGCTGTGAGTATGGGGGGGTGCAGCAAGGCAGGGACATTGAGGCTGTGTGGGCTGAGGCTGGAGGAGGCAGGAGTGCTGGGTTAGAAGGAGAACTTGCAGAACATCAAGTGCCTCTGGAGACGTCCTTGCCCTGGGGCAGGCTGCTCTGCCTGACCCGTGCCCAGTATTTGTCATGCCTCTCCTTAACCTCCTCCCCAGACCATCTTCCACTGTTCTTCTGCCCTTTCTGCCAGAAAACTTTTCTTTACTGGCTTATGTCTGCCTTGTGTGGCTCCACCAGCCACTGCCCAGTGGAGCAGAAGTCGCTCCCTGTGTCACTGCTGAGCCTTGCCCTGCCTGGGGAAGCTGCAAGCACAGCTCCCCGCTCTCAGCATTCGGATGGCCTCGTCTTCGTCAGACTTTGCTCTACTGATGGATTTCCCAGACATCTGGTCCTTGCTCCTCCGTTCCGAAGGTCATGGCACGGAGCACCGTGCTCCCCTCTTGTACCCCAAGTTTGTGCTCTGAGCAAGATGAGGCTGCTCTCCCCAGCCAGGCTTTTGGGTTCTGTCTACAACAAAAGGCGTTTGCACTTGCCCTCATGGAGCTGCCCCACGGTCAGTCAAGCAGAGCTGGGCAGATAGGATCAGGACTCTGGGACCATGCTGGTGCCCAATGCAACCCACAAAGACATTTAGGACATTACAGAGGTGGGTGTTTTTTGCAGCACGGGGAAGCCCCCGTCACAAACTGGCAGTTTTCAGCACAGGGCGATGGGCAGGGCTGTGGGGTGACCTGACTCTTCGGCTGTGCTGGTGGCAGATGAGGACACTGCTTTGGGATGCTCTCAGCCCCTGCACCCCAGGGAGGAGCTGGGAAGGGCCCGGGGAGCAGCAGCACAGCACCGTGGCACCAGGGCAGCCTTGTCCCCTCCGTGCTGTGGCTCTGGGAGAGGTGCAGTGTGAGTAGCCAGCAGTGCTGTGGGGCACAAGCCTGGCCCCACCAGCTCTGCTATCATGCTATTTTTGAATTCTCTTTTGTGTTTTTTTTTTCTTTTGTTGTTTTTTTTTTGTTGTTGTTGTTGTTGTTGTTTTGGTTTGGTTTGGTTTTCTCCTTTTTTTTCTCTTCTTTTTTCTTTTTTTTTCTTTTTTTTTCTGTCTCCTCGTGTTTGGTCCCTAGGAGCCAGCGCTAAGAAACAGGGAGAGGACTTAGCGGATAATGACGGGGATGAAGACGAAGGTATTTCTGTGCTCGAGGCTGCCACTGCATGACACGCAAAGCAACTCCGTATGCCCGCCATCCGCTGCCATCCCCAGGGAGCCCCGTGTGTGTCTGTCTCAGCGCTGGGCAGCTGCGCGGGGCGGGGGGCAGGGGGGCCGGCTGTGCAGGGCTCAGCCCCATCCTCTCCTCCTGGGGAAGCTTGTGGGGTCGTGCTGCAGGAGAAGTTTGCTGGCTGCCCCGCTCCGCTCGAGCGAGGGCCGGGAGGAAGCATGGCAGCTTGGGAGCAGAGGAGCCCTCGGGCACCTGGGCCCATTTCACCCCGAGCCCGGTCATATTCCACCTCCAGCCTCATCCCTCCAGACTTAGCGATGCTCGACGGGAGCCTGCACTCTGCCCTCCCACCTGCTTCCAGTACGGGACAGAAGCATGGACACCCGTGCCACCGATCTGTGCCCGGCCCCAGCTGGGTGTGCTGCACCCATTTTTTTTTCTAATGCAAGGTGTTGCTTGTGCCACTGCATCTGTGCCAGATGAGGCAGAGTGAGTGCAATGTCAGACGGGTGTGTTTCGTTGCCACCAGGTTAGGAAAGCTGCAGAACAGGCGGTTTTTGGGAACACGGAGCTGCTCGGCTGCAGGGTTGGGACTCAGTCTGTTTTGTTGCAGAGATGTGAGGAGGAGGTCAGCCAGGACGCAGCTGTAACACAGTGAGGGCATTGCGACCTCGTGGGCTGTGGAGTGCTGGGGCAGCCCAGAGCCTGTCCTGGCAGATGGCATTTGGATTCTGGGAAGCAGATGAAAAGCCAGTTCATTGGCAGCAGCAAAACCTGTTGTTTTCTCCCAGTAACCTGTGCCCCAGGATCTCTTGTACCAGGGCGTAAACTGGCATCCATCCTAAATGATCTGACTGCGGAAAATCCCTGCATGCTGAATTGTGCTACAAAGAATAGGAGCCATTTTTTCCTTGCTCTGCCTCTGCGTTTTAATGCTGATCTGATACAAGGATGGCCCTTCGTGTTTTGGTGATGACATATAGCAGTGGGGAGAGGACAGAGCTGCAAGAATGAGTGCTGGAGCTCTTGGGGTTTCACCCAGGAGGAGGTTTTCCTGGCAGAGCACTGCAGGGTGGCTGCCATGATGGGGTGTGTGGGGAGGTGGGGATGGAGCTGTGGTCGGGGCAGCTGGAGAGGGTAAGAGCTGTGCCTGGTGCCAGCCAGTGCCCACCAACGCACAGCACTGGTGAGCACAAAGGAGAGCAAAGTCCATGAGTGCTGGAGAGGGCTGGGCATGCAGGAGCTGACACTGCCACTGCAATTTGTGCAGCTGCTTCCATGCAATGTGCGTGAGATGTTCCATGGACCCAACATGGGTACGGATGTCCCCAGGACAAGGATAGTGAGGAGAGAGAGACAGCACGGCTTCTCCTCAACCCTAGGCTCCTCCGGTGCTCTCTCCCCAGTCCTCAGGTCCCATTCCCCATCCTCACTCCATGCCTCATGACCTGTCCTCGCCCAGCCTCGGCGCTCACCTCTCCAACACGCACACATGCACGCACTGTCTGCTCATCGCCATGTCTGTGTCCGGGCACTGGGGTGCCATGGGTTCACATCCAGGCAGCCGTCAGGTTTCTGCCTCCCTGGGCAATTGGGAAGGTGGGGAGGCGGGTGAGTGAGAGGTGGGAGCACCCACCAGTGCCCCCCCGCCCTCCAGGTCCTGCACACCCCATCCCTGCCCCTCTTCAATGCCAGCTGCCAGCACTCCCGGAGCTGAGGGCTTGGGGCCACGGGGACACAGGGACAAATTCCGTGAGCACCCCCAGTCTGTTGGTGCCCTACAGCCACTGCCACCATGGAGGTGCCAGCTTCTGCCTGTCGCAAAGCCCGGCTCCAGGGAAGAGCAGCTGGATCCAGCTGGTGCCTCTCCTGCATGCACTGAGACTCTCGGCAGCTCCTGCCCAGGGGACTGCAGTGCTGGGATGGTGACAGTGGCTGCCTACCACGGGGGGGCTGGCAGGGTTTGGAGGGTTGGCAGGACAGTGCTATGGCTTTCGGCTCTGGGTTTGGCTGCTGCAGCCCCCTCCCTGGTCCTGGCAGCTGGCATTGCCCTCCTCTCTCTGTGGTCTGCCTCTTGGCAGGGTGCTGCGGTCGCCAGCGTGGTCCCGTGTTTAACCTCCTTTCCTTCCAGACATCCGGGACAGTGGAGCCAAGCCAGTGATGGTGTACATCCACGGCGGCTCATACATGGAGGGCACAGGGAACATGATCGACGGCAGCGTCCTGGCCAGCTACGGGAACGTGATTGTCATCACACTCAACTACCGTGTCGGAGTGCTCGGTATGGGCTGTGCTACGGGACAGGGGACAGGGAGAAGTGGCCAAGTGCCACGTGGCGGTGCCCTCAGCAGCGTGGTCAAATTCCTGGCAGCGGCCACCCAGGCTTTTTTACTCAACCTGGCTCAGCTGAAAGCAAATATTGGTCTGTGGCTAAATAAATAATAAATGTGTTTAAGCAGCATCACCTCCTGAGAGTGCTCACAGCTCTGAGCTGCCAGAGGGTGCTGCTTCACCGCCCCATGGATGCCATCAGAGCCAACAGCACTGCCTGTGCTCCAGCAGCCTGTGCCCAGGGCTAAGGCAGGTCCAGGAATTCCCCTTACCCTACATAGGCAATGCAGAAGCCCAGATGCATCCCCTGGGGAAGGAAACAGGAGGGCTGTAAGGTTGATTTTGCCCTCTCTGTGGTTTCCTGTGAGACACACAGAACCGTGCTCAGCCTTCCAAGGGCTTTCCTGGGGAAGAGTCCATCCAAGCCACCCCGCAGGCTCTGCTGCTCACGCTCAGCTGGGTCAGGGGCTCAGCGCCCCACACCTGGGCACCACATCCCTCCAACAGCCCCTGTGCCCAACCTCCTCTTGGGGATGACAGTCACAGATCAGCAGCCTTGCTCAAATTTACCTGGTAGAAAATAAGCTTTTCTGCAAAAACAAACATACTCAAGACCTTTCGATATTAAAAGTCAGACCTTTCAGATTGATAGTGCAAATTTAAGAGATCTTAAATACAATCTGAAATCTGACTTAAAAGGTGCCATTGGCATCTCCACTGAGGTGCCACAGTGTGCCGGCAGGCGCACCCAGGTGCCGGAGCAGCACCACTCCCTGCTGCCAGGTTACTCTCAGAGCCAATGCCTTTGGCTTCCTGCTTTGAGTCAAGGCAAACAAAACACTGATAGCTTATCTTGGGTGTTACCTTTACTATTGAAAGCATTTCTCAGCATCTTCCTCACAGAAAGTTTTTGCATTTTAAGCTGCAGTCAGTTCCTCTCTGCCCAGCTCACCTCCTTACATTTATAGTGCCTCCTCCAGACCATGCATTTCCTTGGGAAGCATTGGCTGTGCATGCACACTGCTCCCTGGTGCTCTCAGCTTTCCTTGGAGCGTTCCTTGGAGATGTCCTGTCCTGTTGTTAGTGTAGCTGGTGGTCGGGGTAGGGCAGAGCTCATGCCCATCGCCCTCTCTCTGCCTGGAGTGGCTCCATCTCACCCCTCAGCCCCTCACCCACACGTGAGCAGCACTATAATATCCCCACTCCAACCACAGCACCCATAGAACCCTACTGGTCATGTTGGGATGGGATCCCATAGGCTCTCCCCCAGGCTCAGGAAAGGGTGGGAGGTCGGTCTGCTTCCCCCATCACTAACAGGGCTCTGCTTCACTCTCAGGGTTCCTGAGCACAGGGGATCAGGCTGCCAAGGGCAACTATGGGCTGCTGGACCAGATCCAGGCGCTGCGTTGGGTCAGTGAGAACATTGCCTTCTTCGGCGGCGATCCTTTGCGCATCACCGTCTTCGGTTCCGGCATCGGCGCCTCCTGCGTCAGCCTGCTCACCCTCTCCCACCACTCAGAAGGTAGGTGCCAAGGGTGCCAAGGTATTCATGCTGGAGTAGAGGCAAAGGTGGGTGTGAGCCTGCAGAGGGAATGAGGCCCCATGGTACCGGAGCGGAGGTCTGGGTGTGCTGAAATTTGCACAACGCAGATGGAGGTGATGGGGTTGATATCACATTGTAAATACAGTGGAGTGTTTGCTCTAGATAAAGAAAGGAATTGTTTATGCTACAAGATTGTGCTGGTGTAAGAGCAAATGCATATAGAACACCTGTGAATAAATTTACATTGAAAACTGGAAAAAAGATTTTCAGCCAACTGAGAAGAGTTGTTCTGCCTTTAACTTCCTAAAGAAAATGGCAGGAGGAAAACCTGAACTGGGTGTGGTTCACAGGGCACCAGACTGCCAGGGAGCAGTTCTATGGGGCATGTACAATAGATAGTTAACCTCATGCAGCACCACATCCCAGTTTGTGGGCACAGGGCACCTGGGGCAGTGGGGAACACTGCTCCTCAGAAGCGCAGGCAGGCACAACAAAATGACACCTCACACTGAAGAGCTGCAGCCCTGCTAGAGAGCCTGGGAACAGTGCACAAAGAAAGGAAACTTTCAGGAAGTCAGCTCATGGCAGAGGAGCTGATCAGCCTTCCCTCCAGGATGTGGGAGGGTGAAGGATGGACAGATCACCCCAAACTTTAAAGCAGCAGTGATTTCAGCCCAGACTGCTACGAAGGTATCTGCACCAGAGCCAGCAGTGCTGTCTGCTTTGTAGCATTTGGTTTGAAGGGTGCAGCTTGGAGGTGCCACGTCCAGCATGAGGCTGGCGCTGGCTGCTGGGAGATGTGGCAGAGATGCTGAGCACATGTTAATGGTGGGAGCAAAGTGCTTCATACTGTCTTGTCCTGCTGGGTCATTTTGGTTCAAAATCCAAGGAATTAAGAGTCAGTCTGCCTCTAAGCCTGCTTGCTCTGCTGCCGCCATCATCTGCACGCTGACAGCTTGGAGTAAAGCATGGCAAAGATGGGCTTGCAAAGAGGTGAAAGGTTTGGAAACAAGAAAGGTGAAGCTGCAGTGGTCCAGGACAAGTCTGCTCTAAGTAAACTGCTTTCCCTGCTGCCCCAGGATGTCAGGACATTTGTGATCAGTCCATGCTCTTCCATGGGTGCCCAGTGCCCAAAGTCAGTGCCTCTGCTCTGCACAGTGCACCATCCTCCCGCTGACCCTGAGCAGGATGATGCTGGGGATGTCACCCCATCTTCTTCAGGTCACCTGTGCAAACACGGTTGGATATTAGGAGGAGACACTTTCTATGGTAAAACCAGGAAATGCTTTGCATGTGTGCTCTAGGATATCTGGTGTTGTGTGATGAAGGAACAAGGGCAAGACCTCTGCAGATTCCTCCTCCATGCAGGAGACACTCTGTGGCTCAAGGACTCATGTGTGGCCATGCTGTCCCCATGGATGAGTACCTGGGGCTCCACAAGCCCTCCTGCACATGCATGGGCACACGGGGCAGTGAATACATTAGTCTTTTGCAGCCTAAAAGCTCCTACACAGAGAAGGGTTTTCTCTGACCAAACTGAGTTGGAGATGCAGCTGGCAGCATGGAGAGAGGCTGGTGGATTGGGGAACCCAGTAATTACTTCCCCAGAACAAGCAGCTGCTTGCTGGCTTTCCCTCTATGGTTGAAGAGCCCAACACATCATTTTCTGGGCGACACCAGGCTTTCTGCTACCAAACCCTGTGTCTGCATGCTGTGTCCTTTGCATCACATTGGTGCTGGGCACCTGGCTCCCTCACCGCCTTGGCTATGAACGCAGTGAGGAGAGAGAGGAGATGCTGATGCTGCAGCCAGCACTGCATCAGAACAAATGGACACAGAACGCCCTCATCCAGCCCCGCTCCAGGGCACCCATCTCCCCAGGGCCATCTCTGCAGCGCAGCAGGGAAGCCACACCAAGGCACAGCCTGGAGACCAGGCGGGTTTGTTTTTATCGGATCAAAATAAAACACGTAGTGATCAAGAGCTATTAATGAAGCAGCTAATTTGTGCCTGCTCTGCCAGGCGCAGCGAGAGGCAGACATGGGAGGCTGGTGCTGCGCACGCTGCGTCTGGCTGCCGGGAAGACCCGCAGCTCCCCTGCCAGCCCTGTTGCTTACTAGCAGGTAGATTCCCTGCCAAGAAGCAAAGTGCTGCTTCTCTCCTCCAACAGAGGTGTGGGGGGGTCTGTCATCTTGGTGGGAAATGGCCGGTGCCCAGTGGGCAGCACACTGATGGTGGGGTCAATAGCTGCTGCTGTAGGGAGTGTCTGTAAGGAGGATCCTCGCCTTGAAGGCACTCAGCGTGGCTCAGGGAACCCTCAGATCAGCTGCTTGATGGTGGGTGATGGTGCAGAGCATGCAAGCTCACAGTCAGACTCAGGCTTGTAGGCTGGGCACTGCTTTCTAGGGCACTGGGAGGTGACAAACAGAGCTTGTGACTTCTCTTTGTCCCAGCGCATGGGACTGTACGTCAGGTACTTGGCAGAGCAAGGACTGTGCGTGCAGACAGCTACGGGCACTGTGGCTGGTAGCCAGGATCCTCCCAGCACTGCTGCTGCAGGAAGGAACATGCTCCCTGCAACACTGCGTGGGTCCAGGTGTGCATCCAGGTCTCCTGCAGCACTCTGTGAGCTCAGCCATGCCCCGTGCCACGCACCACACATGAAATGGAATCTGGCAGCCATCGAGTGCCAGGGTCCAGTGAGGCACAGTGGGGCAAGAGAGGGCTGTCCAGAGAGCAGAGACCACAGGGTGCACCCCAAGCTCGGCCGCCTTGCACCGCCCCGGAGGCTCCGCTTCCTCGCAGCCCTTTGTATTCCGAGCACAAGCGCCATTGACATGGGGCTGGAGCCCAGCCACGCATTCCTCTGCCTGGGCCAGGGCCTTTGTGGCCCCGCTTTCCAGGGCGAAAGTCCACTCCCTCTGTGTTCCCAGTGGCAGAAAGGCCCTCTTTGTGCATCTGGCAGCGTGCTCCCGCGGGGCCGGATTGGCACCAAGCAGCCCCAGCTGGGCAGGAAGTGGCAGGGAGGGGGGTGAGGGGGACCCTGACAAAGCAGCGGGTGGGACATGCAGGGTTAAGTGTCCCCGAGCAGGAATTAACCCTCCCGTTGCTGCCGCGTGGTCCCATCCAGGCTGAAGGATGGCAGCAGTGTGTGATGGCGGGGATGGAACTTGATGCTAAGCAAGCCATGGCTGTGACACAGCCGTGAATGGCGCCATGAGATGCTGGCACATCCCCATGAGATGCCTGCCATGGGAGAACAGTACCCCATTGCAGCCTCAGGGTGTTGGAGCGTCTCTGAGCCCCTTGATTCTCTTGCAGGTCTCTTCCAGAGAGCCATCATCCAGAGTGGCTCCGCACTCTCCAGCTGGGCAGTGAACTACCAGCCCGTCAAATACACCAGTATGCTGGCAGACAAGGTGGGCTGCAACGTGCTGGACACGGTGGACATGGTGGACTGCCTGCGGCAGAAGAGTGCCAAGGAGTTGGTGGAACAAGACATCCAGCCGGCCCGCTACCACGTGGCCTTTGGGCCGGTCATTGACGGGGATGTGATCCCAGATGACCCAGAGATCCTGATGGAGCAGGGCGAGTTTCTCAATTACGACATCATGCTGGGTGTCAACCAAGGCGAGGGGCTGAAGTTCGTGGAGGGAGTGGTGGACCCCGAGGATGGCGTTTCGGGCAGCGACTTTGACTACTCGGTCTCCAACTTTGTAGACAATCTGTATGGCTACCCCGAGGGCAAGGACACCCTGCGAGAAACCATCAAGTTCATGTACACAGACTGGGCTGACAGGGACAACCCTGAGACGCGCCGCAAGACCCTGGTGGCCCTTTTCACCGACCACCAATGGGTGGAGCCATCGGTGGTGACAGCTGACCTGCACGCCCGCTATGGCTCCCCAACCTACTTCTACGCCTTCTACCACCACTGCCAGAGCCTGATGAAGCCCGCGTGGTCCGACGCGGCCCACGGGGATGAGGTGCCTTACGTGTTTGGGATCCCCATGATCGGCCCCACAGACCTCTTTCCCTGCAACTTCTCTAAGAACGATGTCATGCTCAGTGCTGTGGTGATGACCTACTGGACCAACTTTGCCAAGACAGGGTGAGTGGGGCAGGGTGGGGAGTGGTCTGCACTTGAGTGAGGGGTGGCAGGGTGGCACTGAGTCCCCTGTACCTGGAAATCCATGGGCCTGGCTCCTCGTGCTCCTGCCTTGAGCAGGGCAATCTTGACATGGCATGGCTGTTGCCAGTGTCAGCCGAGGACAGGGCTCCAGCCATAGCTGAAGGCAGGGGTGTGGGAGCAACTTGGTTGTGGTTATTGTGGGTGAGGCTCAACTCAGGGTTTGGGATGCTGCCCATCTGTGCCTCCCTTTGTTTATCCGGAGGTAGCTGGCTCTTTCACCTCACCTCTCTGGCTCTGCCAGGTGCTAACTCTGCTTTGTCTGTTTCTCACAGGGACCCCAACAAGCCCGTCCCCCAGGACACCAAGTTCATCCACACCAAGGCCAACAGGTTTGAGGAGGTGGCCTGGTCCAAGTACAACCCCCGCGACCAGCTGTACCTGCACATTGGGCTGAAGCCGCGGGTGCGCGACCACTACCGAGCCACCAAGGTGGCTTTCTGGAAGCACCTGGTCCCCCACCTGTACAACCTGCACGACATGTTCCACTACACCTCCACCACCACCAAAGTGCCACCGCCCGACACCACGCAGAACTCCCACATCACCCGCCGGCCCAACGGCAAGATCTGGACCACCAAGCGCCCCGCCATCTCACCCGCCTACAACAGCGAGAACGGGAAGGAGAAGTGGAGCCCGGAGCAGGAGGCGGGCACCCTGCTCGAGAGCCCCCGCGACTACTCCACCGAGCTGAGCGTCACCATCGCCGTGGGCGCCTCGCTGCTCTTCCTCAACGTCTTGGCCTTCGCCGCCCTCTACTACCGCAAGGACAAGCGGCGGCAGGACACGCACCGGCAGCCCAGCCCGCAGCGCGGCGCCGCCAACGACATCGCCCACGCGCCCGACGAGGAGATGCCATCCCTGCAGGCTGGCCAGGCGCACCACGAATGCGAGGCTGTGCCGCCCCATGACACCCTGCGCCTCGCTGCCCTGCCCGACTACACGCTGACGCTGCGCCGCTCCCCGGATGACATCCCGCTCATGACGCCCAACACCATCACCATGATCCCCAACTCGCTGGTGGGGCTGCAGACCCTGCACCCCTACAACACCTTTGCCGCCGGTTTCAACAGCACGGGGCTCCCGCACTCACACTCCACCACCAGGGTATAGCTGCCCGCGGCCGGCGCACACCCACGCACGCACGCACACGCACTCGGCAGACACTGGCAGAGGGACTGGCGGGAGCCCCTGGGATGGACAGACAGACGGATGGGTGGCACACACGGATGGTGTGACACCAAGCCCAAACCTGCGGGCACTGCGCACCGCCGGCCGCCCTGCTTCCCTCGGCGCTTTCTTTCATTCCTTTCTAACTTTGAGAAGTGCTTCAACTCTCCGGCTCCCGGCAGGAGGGCCCCACTGGTGCACCGGGGCTGTGCCCCCCGATGGGGACACGGCATCACCCGCGCCCACCGAGCACCCCGAGACGGGCGAGCAGCGGTGCTGGGTATCCCTTTTGGAGGAGGTTTGGCATCCAGAGCGCCGTGGATAAGGCTCCGTCACTGTGCCATGGTGCTAAGGGCAGAGGCAGCAGGCAGGGACCCGGCCTCGCGCTGGGTGCGGGCGCTGGGAGCCGGGGAGCCGCCCCGCGATGGAGACGTGGCACCTCTGCCCCCTCTTTGCGCTGCAGAGAATCTCTTTTGTGTCAGTCGTTTCTCTTTGCAGAGACGTTTTTTAAAGCAGATCTTTAGTTCTTTACACACTAACGGAGTCGCCGCGTTTTGTCCTTTGTAAAGATTTTAAACCAAGTGTTCTTGATATAAAATAAAAAGCCAGTTAGAAGAACCCCAGCGTGTGTGCGCGGTGCCGGCCCTGATGCGGCCCCACGGCCCCAGTACCCGTGCACGGGGCCAGCGGGCACCAGGCACCAGGCAGGGCCCTGCCTGCCGCGCTGCAAGGCCGCGCTCTTTTGTATTTTTGATATTCTCCCTCCTCTGTCACCCGTGCCCACGGATCTCAGCCAAAAAGCCCACTCCAGGGCCTGGCCACAGGCGCCCCACAACCCCTCAGCCCCATCCCAGCCCCCAGTCCAGCAGGGTCACCCAATGGGGTTGGATGCGCGCTGCCAAAGTGCAGCCACCCACAGCCACCCTGCCCTGCTCCCCACCTTGCCACCACCCCACGCCAGGGTGTGCCACTGGGGACAGGGCACCTGCCCCAGGGCTGGGGCACCCGCAGAGCCGGCGATGGCAGCAGGTAGTGGGGAGCTTAGGGCTGGATGTGGGGAAGAAGCTACCCGGGAGCAGTGAGGGCAGGAGTTGGCTTGGCCCCCAGTGTGGTCACCCTGAGCACAGGAGGGAATGGGTCCTGTGTCCCCACAGGGATGCCACCCTCAGCCCCGGTCCGGCTGGCAGATGCTGCCCGCACTGGCAGCCGTGATGCATCGGTGCCGGCTGACCCCACACAGCCCCACACGGCCCCACACAGCCTTGGTTTGGGGTGAGGGTGCTGGTTGGAGAATGTATTTATACCCTGTCACCCGCTCAGAGTAACAAATTCCAAATAAAACAGAAGTGATATTTTTAATAGTGGTGTGTCTTGCCTCTCCTTGAAACGTGCAGGGGATGGAGCACAGGGATGCCCCAACCTGGGAGTCCCCACAGTCCCGGCACCCACCTGGGTGGGGGTGTCACCTGTCCCCAGCACTGATGACACTGGGGGCACGGTGGGGTCCCTGCATGTCCCAGCCCTTCTGGGTCCCCGTGGCATCGAGGTCCCGTGCAGGACCTCGCTCACTCCATAGGTGTCCCACAGTGTCCCCTCCCACCCTGCCCAGCCCCGCTCCCCTCCCCCTGCTCGCTGATCAGAAATCTGCTGGTTTCATTGCTTTTTAATGTAATTTCCACTGGAGTTGCCATGGCAACCAGGCATGGGGGGCCTGAATCGCCTCCAGGCAGCAAAGCAGAAGAGCCAGGCCAAGGGCTGGGGCTCGGGGGGGACCAGGGGGAGGCAGGCGGTGCTGCATGGGTGCTGCTTTGGGGGGCCCTCATCCTGCAACCAGCACGAGGTAGAGGCACACAGAAACAGGTGACCTTTTGCCATGGGTTTGATGGAGGGATGCTCCGCTGGTATCCTTCCCCACCCCAAATCCTGACCCTTCAGCCCCCGCTCAGCACCACCCCGATCTCAGTGCCTTCTGCTCAGACCCACCCAAAGCTCCCATCGGACGCTGCCTTCAGTGCCAGCTGCAGGAGAACTGGGATGGATGGAAACCTTGGAAACCCACATCGGTCCACGGGGGACGGGTTGCCATGGCGATGCCATCGCTCCGCAGCACAGCTCCAGCACAGCCCGCTCACTGCAGTGCAGGCAGTGGGGCCGGCGCTGCCTACGGGATGGCAGCCCACCCCAAAGACCCCAAGGACAGACACTGTTAGCTGCCCGCCCTGCAATCCCCTCCACAGGGTGGAGAGGTGGGCTCCTGTCCCCACAACATGAGCTCCCCCTGTCATTCTGTGCCCCATTCCTTGCTGTCCCTATGCACCATCACGGCCACCCCAGCAGGACCCTCGGTGCAAGCTGGTGACTGGCAACATGCTGCTATTAAGATCCTGCTTCTGCCATCCTCCCCATCATGCTGCCCTCTGCTCTGGGTGTCCCCACCATCAGCAGAGAGAGGACACCACATCCCTGAGAGCACACGTGGTCAACATCTGTGTGAGGACACGGGATATCCCCAGCTCCGGGGATGTGGTTGGAGCTGCAGGCAAAGAGAAGCAGAAATAAACTGAACTGCGATGGCAGCTTGGCATGGAAAGGGCATGAGAGGCCACTGTGTGTCCGTGATACTCCAGGAGCCACCATCTATGGGAGTGCAGCAGTGTTGCCTTGTCCTGGTCCATGTCCTTATCCTGGTCCAGGTTCCTCTCCCCCCAGCTTAGGGCCCACAGCACACCCTTTGCTCCATGAGCACTGTGCTCCCCTGACCTCACTCTGCAGCACAAAGCACTCCTGCACTGTCTGCACCCTTCCCAGCGAAGCAGACTTCAACGAGGGGGGATCCGCCTCTTTGGGGATGCCTGTGATGCCATCACTTCAGCTCTGACAGCACTGCCCGGCACCGCTGTGCGTCGGTGATGGTTGGACATGGATTCTTTCTGTGACACTCTGACCCCACGGCCGCAGCACTGCGTCAGCCCAGTCCTGCAGCCAGATGCCATCCCGGCACAGCGCCTCTCCCATACCCACAGCCTCACACATCACCACCGTGCTGCCAACCTCCGGATTGGCGTCACAACCCGTGAGCCCACGTCTGCTCCCGGCGGCCAAGGGCCGGTCCTGCCCTCGGGGTACAGCCTGTCCCTGCACGAGGGCTTTGCACAATGTTTTTGCTGCTGTACAAAGGGCAGCAGCTGCTGATGGCACCAACACATCCCCACTTGACGCACTCCGTCCTGGGGTCACTGCTTGCAGTTCTCCACCTCCACTCCGTCCACATTCCTATCTTCCTCTTCATCCCCATCCCATCCCCATTCCTACTCTAATCCTCACCTCATCCCATCCCCATCTCATCCTCATTATTATTCTAATCCTCACCTCATTCAATTCCATCCCCATCCCATTCCTATCCACATCCACATCCCCATTCCCATCCTCACCCTCATTCCCATTCCTGTCTCCACCCCACCTCACCCCATCCCCATCCTTCTCCCTGTCCCCGTCCCCGTCCCCGTCCCCATTTCCATTCCGACCCATCCCGGCCCCGCAGCGCCCTCTGCCGCCGCATTTCCGCCTCCCAGCGCGGTGCGGTGCTGAGGGCAGCGCTGACTCAGCCCCTTATGGGGGACGGCCGCCCCTCCCCGCCCTCAGCCCCATCTCGGGCCCCGCAGCCCCGCGTTGCTCCCACCCCAGTGCCCCTCCGCCCCCTTCGCCGTTTCCCATCTCCTCGACGGGACCTTGGAGCGGCCGCTCCGCCGGTTAATAGTTGACAGAGGCTGTTTGTTTTTCCCCTCTGCACTTTTTCCCATTAAATTTGGGTGTCGGGAACGACCAACAACGCCCGGAGCCGCTCCGTGGGGCTGTGCGGGACCGCGTGTCCCCCGCCCGGTAGCGCACAACCCGCGGAGGGAACGATAAGACGGGACGGGGCCGTGGGGCGGTGCGTTGACCCCAAGGCACGGCGAGGGGAACGGGACACACCTGCGGCGTTGGAAAGGAGCAGCGGAGCGGTTTGGGAGGGGTGGGCGGCGACCAGGGCGGTATAAAGTCCAGGGTGCAGCTCCGAACGCTGCGTCGGGAGGTGTGCGGGACCGAGAGCTTCGGCCGTCCCGTCGGCGAGGTGGGTATCGCCGGGGGGAGCCGGGGTCGGCCGCAGGAAGGGCAACGCGCTGCGCGGTTTGCCCGGCGCCTGATCCGAGCGCTCGTATCGGGGCTGCGGGGCTGGCACACGGAGGGCATCGCCGCACTGTCCCCGCCTTCCTCCCCACCGTGCCACGTCCGTGCCTGGCCCTGAGCTGGAGCCGTGCCACGCGTGCTGCTCCGTGCCCGGGGCTGGTGGCAAGATACGGGGACCCCTCTTCTCTGTGCACGGGAAGGCACGGATGGCACCGTTCCCGGCCCCGCGGTGCCACCGCTGCCGCACGGAGACGCGGCTCGACTCGGCCCCGCGTCCCCAGCACGTGGCTGCATTCGGTGCTCGCTGCTCGGGGAGGTGACCGTCCCCACTGCCACGTCCGTACCCAGGTGGCTGCCGACCCGGAGCCCCCCCCCCGGTGGCGGCGGAGGGTCCACATCCGTGCTGGGCGCGGGGCGAGGTGGGAGCGGGGACGCAGCACACAGGGACTTTGTTTGGCCGGGGTGGGCGGAAGTCGGGGCGTTGGATCTGAATGCTAAAGTGTGTTGTTCAGGAGCCCATAAAGGCTCCATTGTATGCAAATAGTTTATAAAGCAGCATATGACTTCCAGTGCAGGGCAGTGGTGGACAGAGACGAGGGCAGGCGGAGCAGAGCTCTGCTGCGGGAGACATGAGACCTTAGAGGGGCCTTTGGGGGCAGCTCAGCAGGACTCTTCCTCACTGCCAGGTATGCGCTGGGGCGGCTCCCAGCCCTGTGCCTGGGTGCAGAGCAGCCCCCGGTGCTGCTCGGTGCTGGCACTGGGGGTGCCTAGGGCCCCGCAGAGCAGGGATGGGGCAGGAGGAGGGTGGTACTGCAGGGCTGGGGATCCCCAGTTCTACTCTAGAATTGTTGTGAGGCAGCGCAGGGAGTGGGCAGAGCTCAGTGCTGAGTGTGGGTGGGGGTCTGGGAACGTCATCCCCACCCTCTGCAGCACCTGGGGGTGGGGAGGAAGGCAGGAGGATGGCACTGAGCCACCCTGGGACAGAAGGATCAGCTCTGTTCCCACATGGGGGGAGGCAGAGAGGCCCTGCAGCAGCTCCCGGCTGCACGCTAGGAGCCCTTTGACCTTCTGCTATGGGGCTGGGCTGGGGGCAGGGGGACAGCGGAGCTGTGGGGCAGAGTGCTGCCCTGAGCTGCGTCAGCAGCTCCTGGCCTGCCGTCTGTCTGTTCTGCTGTCACGCTGTCTGTCCATCCATCCTGCTGTCTATCTGTCCTGCCCACCACCTGCAGCGCTGCGGTGGCCGTTTGCTCCCGTATCCCCCACCACCACGGTGGCTCTCAGCTGGGGACCGTCCCTCCCCTAACGCTGCCTCTGGTTGCTCCCTGCCAGGCGTGAGGAGCCATGAATTGGGCCGGCCTCTACGCGGTGCTGAGCGGGGTGAACCGCCACTCCACTGCCATCGGGCGCATCTGGCTCTCCGTCATCTTCATCTTCAGGATCATGGTGCTGGTGGTAGCAGCCGAGAGCGTCTGGGGGGACGAGAAGTCCGCCTTCACCTGCAACACGCAGCAGCCGGGCTGCAACAGCGTCTGCTACGACCACTTCTTCCCCATCTCGCACATCCGCCTGTGGGCCCTGCAGCTCATCCTGGTCACCACGCCGGCCCTGCTCGTGGCCATGCACGTGGCCTATCAGCAGCATCAGGAGAAGAAGCTGCTGGTGATGACGGGCCACGGGGACGCCAAGCACCTGGAGGAGGTGAAGAAGCACAAGATGCGCATCGCGGGATCGCTGTGGTGGACGTACGTCTGCAGCGTGGTGTTCAGGCTGCTCTTCGAGGCTGTCTTCATGTACCTCTTCTACATGATCTACCCCGGCTACCAGATGGTGCGGCTGGTCAAGTGTGAGGCTTATCCCTGCCCCAACACTGTGGATTGCTTCGTCTCGCGGCCCACCGAAAAGACCATCTTCACTGTCTTCATGCTGGTCACCTCCAGCGTCTGCATCGTGCTCAACATGGCCGAGTTGGTTTACCTGGTGGTGCGGGCCTGTGCGCGCCGTAGCCGTCACAACTCCAACCCTTCCTCGGGGAAAAGCTCCTTCTACGGCCACAAGCTCTCCTCTGAGTACAAGCAGAACGAGATCAACCAGCTGCTGACGGAGCAGGACGGATCCCTCAAGGACATGCTGCGCCGCAACCCCAGCCTGCAGGAGAAGGGAGACCGCTGCTCTGCGTGTTGAGCCCCGCACCGCCCCACAGCCCTGGGGAGGGCACACGCTGCCCTCATATTGTGTGCTGCACGCCCAGTGCCAGCCCTCCTGGACAGCGGGGATGGGGAGGGCAGGGCTGCCGCTGTGTGCTTGGGCCATTAAATGTCCATTCTCAGGTGCTGCCTCCCTGCTTCGTGCTCCGGGTGGGGATGCGGTGCCAGCGTGGGGTGCCTATCCCTGAGCAGAGAGGAGCAGTTCTGGGTGCACCCAGGCTACCACTGCCCCAAGAGCGGGGCTGCCCAGCCCCATACCCGGGGGTTTGGAGGGCCACGGTCCCCAAGCGCAGTTGTGGTTGCAGTCACAGTGCCCCAGCAGCACGCGTGCAGGAGCGGTGACCCTCTGGTGGCATTGAGCACCAGCCCCTGCAGCCCCACAGTATATTTAGAAGAGTGCCCAGACCAAAAATAGAGGGGAAAATTTTCCCCCAGTGGCTGCTTCATCTGCCAATCACAAAAAGAAAAGCCAATGGAGCCTGCAGCTGTATCACGACCCGCTAACCCTCTGCCCACCATCGGGTGGACAGACAGACAGACAGACGGAGCCGGGTAGACCTGTCCGCACTGTGATCGCTGGGGAAGCAGCCTTGGAGCATCCCACACCACTCTGGTGACAGCGTGGGAGCACCCACAACGGTGAGGGGTCCCTGTGCAGGAGGTGTCCCCAGGGCAGCCATGCCCACCCCGCTGCTGGGGCTGCTCCTGCTGGAAGCTCCCCACACCAGGTTAGGGGGTTTGGGGTGCACGAAGCGGGAGCAGCCCCAGTGCGGATCTCTGCATGCCCACCCTGGGGATGGGGCTGTGGTCGGGCACGCGTCCGTGTGTCTGGAACGTGGCTGTCTTGCAGTGCCATGGGGGACTGGAGCCTGTTGGGGCGGCTGCTGGAGAACGCCCAGGAGCACTCCACGGTGGTGGGGAAGGTCTGGCTCACCGTCCTCTTTGTTTTCCGCATCCTGGTGCTGGGGGCAGCTGCGGAACGGGTGTGGGGTGATGAGCTGGCCGGCTTCTCCTGCGACACGCAGCAACCCGGCTGCCAGAATGCCTGCTATGACAGCACCTTCCCCATCTCCCACCTGCGCTTCTGGGTCCTGCAGATCATCTTCGTCTCCACCCCCAGCCTGGTGTACCTGGGCCACATCCTGCACCTGGTGCACCTGGAGGAGAAGGCGCAGCAGCAGGCGGCAGCGCGGGGTGGCGGCGGGGCCCGGCGGCAGCAGGGAAAACCCCGGATCCCAGCACGGGACACTCAGGGCCGGGTCCGCATGCGTGGGGCCATCCTGAGGACGTATGTCTGCAGTGTTGTCTTCAAGGCTCTCCTCGAGATGGGCTTCATAGCTGGGCAGTATGCCTTGTATGGGCTTGAGCTGAAGCCCCTCTACACTTGCAGCCGCTGGCCCTGCCCCAACACCGTCAACTGCTACATCTCCCGGCCCACTGAGAAGACCATCTTCATCCTTTTCATGCTGGGGGTGGCCTGCGTGTCTCTGCTGCTCAACCTGGTGGAGATCTACCACCTGGGCCTCACCAAGTGCCGGCAGCGGCCAGGTCCCAGATCCCGCATCCTGCCTGGCCCTGGTGGCATTGTGGGGTCCCACAGTGCCTGCTTCACCTTGCCTGGTGGTGGCAACCCCATGGATGCCAGCAGACCACACCTGGCACCTCTGGGGAAGGCTGGTGTGTGGCTGGGGGTGGCAAGTGGGTCCCGTGGGAAGGTGCGAGCAGCGGACCTGGCAGTGTGAATGCGGCTGGTGCCTGCCAGGATGCTCGGGGATGGATGATGCGTGGGCTGCTGTGCTGTGGTGGCCACAGTTGTGGTTCCCATCTCCAGGACCTGCCAGGCCCATGGCACAGACCCCACGGCCAGCATGAGAGCTGAGCATGGCCCGAGAGCAGCAGGACCAAGCCGGGGCAGAGGCAAACCCCACTACCCCAGCCATCAGCCCTGAGGAGCAAATAAACGCCCACTGCACCTCATTTGACTCCTGCTCTGCCCATGAGCGCTGTGGCATTGCTGCCTGAACATCCATCTCATGCATCACCCCAAAGGCTGGGGAAGGGCCACCACCACGCTGGGCTGCAGTCCTGTGGGTGGGGAGCAGGTAGGACACAGCACAGGCAGCACAGCGAGGGAGGGATGGAGAGGAGATGCATGGCGGCAGCTCGTCCTGCTCTCCTCCCCCAGGGCCATGCTCTGGCTGCAGGGACATTCTGAGCTGGGATCACCTGCTGCTAAGGGGACAAGGGCCCTTGTACCCAACAGAGCCATGCAGCATCTTTGGGAGAGGCCAAGTCCAGGGAAGAGAAGGTCCCAGCCCCACAGGCAAGATCCTGGCTTGGGGCTGGGGCTGAGCAAATGGCTGCATGCCAGTGCCCACCCCTTGCTTGGGGAAAGCAGAGGCAGCCAGCAACTTTCTGCAACTTTATTTGAAATGAATGGTTTCCAGAGACACAGGGTTAGTCCTAATGCCCTGTTATCACTACAACAAGACTGGTGAGTGGCTCACTCTCCACATGGACACAGAGAACAGAGGGCCCCAGGCCAAGGCCCAGAACAATATATACAGGCTCAACAAACAGTGCTGAGACCCATGTACAGCTCAGGAAAACCAACCAGAACACAAGGAGGGGTAGGAGGCAGCAGGGAACAGCACAGCAGGAGCCCAGCCCGCTCTGGGCAGGGCATTAGGGCCCTGCAACTTTGGGAGGGAGAAGAGGCCAAGCAGATCCCCTCACTTCTGCCAGCGGCTGCCTGAGCCTGGAGCAGGAGCAGAGGGACCCACCACTGCCACCAGCACCCCAGCCAGCTTGCAATGCTGGTGGCACCTCGCCCTGCGGAGGGGGCTACACCAGGAATGGGGACAGTGGGGAGGGAAGGGCAGCACTGGCACAGACCCGTGTCAGTCAGTTTTCTGCCGACTCAGAAAACATTGACAAAATTGAGGGAGATGGCCCAGCTGGGCCTCTGACCCCACGTTCCAGTACCAACTTCATCTGCTCCCAACAGCCAACCCTGGCCAACCCCCACCCCTGGAAACAACTCTTCCCCTATCCAACAGCTCACACTCTGCCGGTGGTCCTTCCCTGCTGCCCTGAACAGTCCCACTGCAGCAGAGCTACCGTTCCTGCCGTGCCACGTGCAGCTTCTGTGAGCTGATGCCAAGGGAAGGGGGAATTTAAAAGCCTCAGAGTCTGCTGGTCCCAGGCAGCACTCTGCCATATTGTGCGGTTCCTGCCTCAGGGCAGAGGGAGAAGGGGTTAGTGTCAGAGTTGGGGGCAGGGGCTGCAGCCCTGGGGTGCGGGAGGATGGGGAGGAAAAGGGGCCACCACCCTGGTGGCTTTGCCACCTCTGTGCTGCAGGGGCTGGCCCCAGGGAAGATGGCCCACCTGGCACGGGACAGGGCTGAGCACAGGTGCCATGTAGGTAAGAAAGGCCTGTTACGAGCAGGATGAGATGTCTTGAGTCCAGTAACAATGTGGGGACGGCATTGCTGCAGTCCCGGCCCCAGGCTGTGCTGCAGAGCTCCCGAAACAGGAGTCACGGAGATGAGGTGTCCAAGGCTGGAGCAGAAAGAGCCCAGCAGCACCTTGTGCTTAGTCCATATCATCCTCCACGCTGCTGAGCCGGCTGTGCTCCTCGTAGATCTCCCTCACCACCAGGATGCGGTTCAGCATGCTTTCCAGCATGCTCCTGTCCATGGGGATGACTGAATACCAAAGCGGGGACTCGGCAATGCACGACCTCTCAGGCTGCAGGTAAAAGATGTCGTTGCGGTTCCGCATACTCTCAGGACTGTAAGGAGAAAGGAAAGTGAGACATCAATAGCAGGGGCTCAGAAAGCGTGGCTTGCCCTCTCGATTATCAAGGAGGGCTCAAGTTTCTCATCCTCTGGGCAAGACAAGGCCATGCACTGTAGGCCTCACTCCAAAGTAAGCTCCCTAACCAATGTGCCACACACCCCTCCATGTCTTTCAAGAAATAAGGAATGAAAGCAGACAGAGAGAAGTTCTCTCAATCACAGTCTACAAGCAGTGCAGACCCTTGTCAAGGCTTAACGCTCATGGAAGAACATGCAGAGAGCAGCAGCTACTCCACTGGGTCTCCCTGAAACTGAGAGGTGGCCCCAAAACAACACAAGCCTCTGATCCAGAAAAGCCTCACCATTTAGAGAGATAAAACTCGTAGAACTTGACAGGGCATCGAAGCGGGTTCATCTTGTTCTCCCGCTGCTCCAACATTGGCATCTCCTCCTCACGCTTCCTCTTTCCAGTGCTACCATCTGCAAAGGGGGGGGGGATAGAGTAGGATCACAGCTGGGACATGACGGAGAAGGCAGGGAGAGGGACAAAGAGACGTTCTGTCAGACCCTACCTCGGCCTTTCTTCTGCTTGGCAGGAGCACAGTAGCGAATGCTCACCATCTTCGTGACGCCACGGGCTGTGGTGCACTTGCGAGACTGCCGTACTACGTTGGTGAAGGAGAGCTGCATGTGCTCCTCCGCTGTCTGCAGCCCGAAGAACTTAGTGTTGAAGAACATAAGGGTGTTAAGGAGCACAAAGGGTGAGTAAACGCCCAGCTGCTTGCACTCCCAGAGGTGCTCCTCCTCGACACGTGAGAAGACTGTGTCTGGAATACAGAGGAAGAACCAGGTCAACACCCACAGCGGCCTCGTGTTCTTTCAAGAGGGAACTAGAACAATGTGCCTGCCAGCAGTGGCTGGGAGCCAGCCCCACGCATAAGAACGTGGGCCTGGAGCAATCCCTTCCCCTCCAAGTTCAATCAGTGCTGACACTTCACAATGCCCGCTTTCCCACGAGGTTCCTCCTCCTGAGCCATCGGTGGACCCTAACCCTGCCCATTCCACAGCACAGGCAAATCTCAGCCCAGAATCCCAATAAATCCTAACAGCTCATCCCTACAAATGGCCATGAAGTGGACTCCAGGTCAGTGCTCCACCTCTCTACGTGAGATAATAGAAAAGCCAGCTCCTCTCTAGACACACGGGTCTGGAGCCAAAGGCCTCTGCCTGGAACAGCCATCATGCAGAAGAGAGGCTACAGCAACTACCTGTTTACAAGACACTGCAGGGAAGGAAGCTCAGATTGTGGCATCATGGAAAGCCTCTGCAAAGCTCTAAGGCTGTCTGTTCACAAGGCAGCATGACAGCAACCATGGCCAACATTCTTAACAGTGTGCAGGGCTTTCCAACAGACTGGGAAGGGAAAGACATGGGTCACCACACCTGCTGGTTTGGTATCCTGTTTCCCAAAGGGTTCGGACACCACTGAAATTCACTACTGTAAAGGTTAGAACTGCTCCAAGGAATAAAGGAGCCACACTGTTCCCAGCCAGCCTGACTCTGGGAAACAAAGTTGCTGAGGCATAAACCAGATTGGCTCTGCTGTCAGTATGGGTCAGGATGACCCTAAAACGCAGTGAAACAGCACTGCCTGTGCCAAGACAGAAGACTGAGACTGGAGGAACGCAAACAGACTGGAGGATCCAAGGCAAGAAGAATAAATGGGTCATGTGTGTGGTAAGTCAAGGTAATATGGAGACACGTACTGTTTGGTAAGACTGTGGGTTGCCAGCCACTCAGGGACTTGTTCAGCTCCTGCACGAAGGTCAGGTAGTAAAGGTCTGTAAATATATTCACCATACGATTGTTCTCAAGCAGGTACTAGAAAGAACAGAACACACAGTCAAGAGAGACAGCAGCACCTGGAGTGCAAACCCTTCCCATAAAGCCCAGGACACAGACAGAGCCCAGGATTGCACAGGCAGAGTTGCAGGGCAGATGCTTAGCTATAAGCATCCATTCCTGAAAGCTGTGAGAAACTGCACGACATCACAAAGCAGAGTTGATGAATGAGAAGGGACTGAGACTGAATTTGGATACTTCACTCAGCCTTCCTCTAGGATGTGCTCCTTGGGTGCAAGGACAGGGAATGTTTGTCACCTCCCACTGGGCTCGGGAACAAAGACTGAACCAGGTAGGTTGCTGTCATAGGTCTCCAGAGGGCAAAATAAAGGGTAAGAACTTTCCCTCACCAGATGTGACCCCCAGGTGTGGCTGTGAAGGAAGTGAGGACAAGAAGCCTTCCCTCACCTGCTGGATGCCAAGGCAAAGGTAATAGATGCTGTCTGGTTCGTAGCGCTCTCCATTGGGCCGCGTTATTTCCTTGACAAACTGAGCCAGGCCGTAGTTGAGTTCAGCTGCTGTACAGGCCAGGATGTCTTCTTTGATTCTAATGGGCTTGGCTGTGGAAACAAACACTGCAGCCTCAGACAATATCCTGCAAGGTGAGAAGCACCTCGATGGGCTGGGATACAGCCACTGGGAGGTGCCTGCCACTCTGCACCATACAGACAGGACACTTACGGCCAAAGCGCAGCTCCTCTCCCTTGCTGGTCTCTCCCCCTGCATATTTGGCTTGCACCCAGGACTTCCAGGCATTCACACCATAGGAGTAGTTCAGTGCTGTGCAGCTGGGCTGACTGCTCATTGAGTCTCGGGAACAGCTTTCAGAGAGCACCAGACGCTTCTGTCCCTGCAGAGAGGAGTAGTGTGAGATTAGGCATGTACCTGGGACAGATGCAAGTTTCCCAGCTGATCCTCAGACCTGCTGGCAGCTAGTTCCCTCCCAGTGTGCCTGTGCCAATGCCAGCAGGCATCCTTCTGCTGACAGTCAAGTTAACAAGACCCATTAGTTATGAGAACCACAGGCAGGGAGGAGGCCAGCTCTCACATGGCATGTTGCATTCAGGGCTGCTCCATAGTAACAGGAACATATTTCCATTCAGAGAGTGGCCCACAGGCCAGGTATGCCCTGAAGGGAGGGAATACAACCTCCCCAGCACACCTCACCTCAGACAATGTCCCAGATGGCAACCCCTACTTCAAATCCACAAGGCTTTGAGCAGGCAGTACCCACTAGGAGCTCACCTTTCGGACAGCACGAGGCAGCTCTTGCTCTGTGGACACGTCTTCAGGGCCCACCAGCCCACAGTCAAAGAGGAAATCCACACTGGGGTTGATGTACAGAGGGTCTGAAAGGAAACACAGGAATAAGAGATCAGCTGAGGCACCTCATCCTGTCCCCAGCAGAGAAAACAGGCAGGCGTCTAAGACAAGCTGCCATTCTGGTCTGGTTCTTACAGCCAGTTGTAGAAGAAACATGCAGCCCAAAACCTCGTACCCACCACTTCTGCCCTGGCACAAACATTTAGGCACAGCCCAACAAAGGAAACACTATCAACTGCCAGAGTTGCAAAATTTCTCAGGCTAACCAGAACCCAAAATGTTTTTAAAACATCTGGAACATCTTTCATGCCTTCATTCCAGGCCAGCAGTGGTGACAGACTGGCACAGGTACCCCAATTCTCTGTCCTCTGCCGCTGCTATACTGCCTCAGCACTGCTGTGCATGTCTGTTCCTTCTTCCCAACCTTCTGCCCTCTGACAAACACACACAGCAATTCTGCCGTTTCCCAAAATGTCATGCACTGTCCAGGCCTCTCCTGAGCTTCGCTGGATCCTCTGGAATCATTATCTGTAAGCACACTATCACCTTTGCCCTACACTTTGTGCTGTTAGAATCAGCTTCTCATTCTCCCCCTCCTGCAGACCTACGTCCTCGGGAGGTCGGTTAGTCAAAAAACACAGACTTGTTCAAAAGTGGTGGTCTCACCCCTGCTGCGAGCAGTCATCTGCAAGACCCTCAGCTCCTGGCCTCAAGCAGGGTCAGTCAGAGGGCATGGGGAGGTAAGTTCACACAGGTCTTAATGCTGCTGGCAAAGGTGGGCTGAGGGCAGCAGGAGGACCCTGCTGCAGCATGAGCAGCCCCACATGCCTGCTTCACCTAGCTCTTACTCTTAGGGAAGTCAGCCTCCAGGTCCTGGCCTGGCTCATCGAGGACGTTTGCCATCTTGACAGCCATAGCCAACACATCGTCCCTTGCCGGTCCAAACAGATCACAGTCCTCCAGGAGCCCCTCTGCGCTCTGGTTACTCACCAGGTCTGCAATGCAAAAGCAGCAGATCAGAAACATAACTTTCAAAAAACTGTTTTGTCTCTCTTTTCCTCCTGATAGCTGGAAAATGAAGTCTGGCTCCCTAGGGCACAGTCCTGTGCTCACATCAGCCCTACAACAACTGCGCTGCCCAGCTTTCCCTGCACAGCAAGAAACTAGACCTCTGTCCTCACCCAGACACAGCCCCAATCACTGGGGCGTGAGGAATGCAGCACCCTGCTAAAAAGATCTGTGAGGTCAGGACTGCTAGTCTTCTGGTTGGGGAGTTGCTTTAAGTAAGAGCCTGAATGGCCATGTGAATAAATGAGTGAACGTGTGCCAAGACTGACACCCCCAAAGCAGACAGTGGAAGACACTGCTCCTTGCTGCAGCTCTCCTCTCCTGGTACTTCCTCAGCAGCAGCTGAGGGCTTGCTCTACTCTGCTCCTTCTCAAAGGCTTTGGAGGAGCTGCAATCTGGGCAGATGTTCTGGTTTCAGGAGCAGGTAAACCTTGGCAATGCCAACCATCAGGTCAGTCCGAGCCATGGCAGAACCTACCGCACAGGTCCGAGGAGGCTTTGTCCAGTTCCTCAGCCTCTGCAATCATCTCTGCCATGGCCAGGATGTCAGCCTCTAGAGGATTGGAGGGGATCTTCACCTTCAGCTCCTCAATTGTCTCCACAATCTTATCCGCACTCTCCAGTGTGGTGGGTAGAAACATTGGCACAGGCACCTGTTGACAGCAGCACACCAGGCAGAGATCAGACACGTGCTGTGCCCACACAGGGTTCTGGTTCAGCCAACTGCTGTATAAGCAGAGGCAGCAGAAGAGGACAGAGAAGCAGGAAAACTACAGCAAGGCAGGACTGAGACAGAGAACACAAGCAGGTGAAGTGTGTCGCTTACCGGGACAGGCATGGAGAAAGGCACAGGTACTTTCTGGCAGTACATATGCATAGGCACAGGCACGAAGATCGGGACTGGGATTGGCAACACAATCACCTGGGGCTTCCAGTCAGCCTCTGACAAGAGCAAAAGTACATCAGTGAGCTTGCTCCCAGCAGCTCCTCCACCCAGCCTAGCTATGCACAGCCATGCCCACACAGCCAACCAGCACCACAGCCCTTCCAGGCATCAGCATCTGACTTACAGGCAGAGCTGAAGCAGCAGCAAGCCAGACAGCCCTGCAGCAGGAGAGGCTGGCCTCAGCAAGAGGTGCAAGCCCTGCTCTTAGGTGGTCCTACTGAGAGATCTAGTTACTTTGTATATGCTAGAAACATACATGCAGGCAATGACAGCTTCACAGTGGAACCTGCAGGACAGACAGCTCCTCAGGCAAGCTGAAGATCTCTGGAGGAAAAGGAGCTGCCTCACATACTGCAAGAGAGGTGGACTCATGCTGCAGTGCTCCTTTTGTTGCCCATGGAAATGGACTCTCAGCTTCCATCCAAGGCTGTACATGCCTCGCACATCCCTGACACTCCCTCAGCATGGTGCCCAACATCAGCAGTTCTATCGAGTGTTTCAAGCTGGATTCATGTCCAGTCTGGAGTAGAGACACACAATCTTCCTTTCCAAAACGCCCCTTTAATCCTGCAGTTAGTTGTGTCTTACTGTCCTACCTGTCTGACATCCTTTGGACTTCATTTCTACTTTGCAGGAAACACCCCGGTTCTGCATCAGTGGTTTGCACATGGCAGCTTTGTTCTTCCGAGGGGTGGCTGGAACTGGAGGAGGTGGGGGAGGCGGCGCGGCTGGAGACACGTGGGCTGATGAGGTCTTTGATGACAACTGAGGAAATGCAGAAAGCAGGAGGTTGGTGTCCACTGAAAGCAGCACTTTTCAACCATTGGTACGGCCTCCTGGAGCCTGGCAGCCCACAGCACACATGTAACTCTGGGAGCATGTACATCCGGCCAATGGGCTGCCAAGCTGACGGTGGCAGGGAACAAACCCACATGGGACCTCTACAGCCAGCAGGAAGTTTGGCACTGGTGAGCAGCAGGGAGCGCAGTGGGACAGTGACTATCTGCCTGAGCACGGACGAGCACTGTGCAAAGTGGAGCCAGCACTACAGCGACAGACTGCTCTGGTGTCCATGCTTCGCTCCTCGGCAGCGGTCACCCATCCCCTTCTCAGGAGATGTGCTGACGTTGCTCTGCCCAGCTCACATCAGCTCCCAGTGCCCAGGCCACTACCGTTAAAACACAGTAGTAACAGGAGAATTAGATCTCCCCAGACAATTGCAGATCTGAGCGCAGATCGTGCTATCTAACAAATTCCTATCTCCAGCAGACCTTACCGTGTTAGTCTCTGCCTTCTGATGGGAAGAAGCGGGTGGTTTTGTTTCTGAAGATTGACCTGTAAGAGAAAGCAATGCCTCTTAGTTCAAGAGCTCCTCGGCTAACAGGTCCCACTGCTGGGACTGGAGGTGGCAGCAGCCACAGGCCAGAGGGCAGCGACGGGCTCCCCAGAAACCCCTCCTGGCCACTCCAGGAGCAGTCAGTCATTCCAAAAATCTCTAGCCCTAGCACCTTTGAAAACGCTACAACTCCACAATCAAGTCATCGCCGTGTCAATTTTTGTTCCCTTGTGGTCCACCCCATCCCCATCACAGCAGGTCAGGAGAAATCCCAGCCCCTTGTAGAGAGAGGATGCCAGGGCTCTATTCCCAGCTCTGCCTACCGGCTTGCTGTACCGAGCCATGGCCCCTCCCTGTGCCTCCATCTCCCTGCGATAGTATCTTGGCAAAGTGCTTCGAGATCCCTGGGAAGAAGGTGACAGAGCCAATAGCAGTGTTACAAGGTATCCCAGAGAGCGAACAGAGACAGCTTTGCCCAGCCTTAGAGATGCAAAGAGAAGGGATTGCGGGCAGATAAGAGGCGTGCGTGGCAGACACTGCTCTCAGACGGTGACAGTAACGTCCTTGCTGAGATGATAATTCCAGCTCACCTGCTTTGCAGAGCACCCACACCCATCTCAAAGGCTGCTGAGCTAAAAGAGCACCTTCATCCAAGCCTCCCGTGAACCCTGGTTACCCGTGTGGCTGAGACAAAGAGCTGCCTTCTACAGCATTGAACCACCATGGGCTGTGTGTGAAGGAGACACCTGCAAGGAAAGCAGCAGGTCAGAGCATCCACATGGAGCAGCAGCTCCACTTGTACCTCCTACAGATCCCCAGGAAAGACCCAGACTCCCCAAGGACCACCACACAGGTATTTGCAGCTGTGCAGCTCCCAAGAATCCCAGGAGCTTTGCTCTTCAGCAAATAGAGGTGCAGCAAAGCCCGTTTGGTGACTGCCACAGAGGGCACAGCTAAGTTCCTATTCAAGGAAGCCCTCCAGCCTACAGCTATCAGCCACAGGATGTGCAACCATCTCAGTGGGTCCAAGAGCTCCCCATGACCCACCCAAAGTAGATGGGCAGCAAGTTTAGGTGGGAGACATGGATGGCTTGGATGGAGAAAGACAAGCTGCGGAGTAGAGTAAAAGCAGAGTCTTTGCTATAGCACAATCAAAGCAAAGGTCAATGTCCCGCAGACTGAAGATTTAGGTCTATGGGAAACAAGAAAATCCTCCCACCACAACGCTCCATACGCTGCATGTCCAGGCCCTCAAGAAAGCTGTGGCTTGGTCTTCACTCTCAGAACACCAGCAAGGGGCTGCCAAAGCATAAACTGCACCAAGCATGACTTCCAGCCCTCTCTCCTCTGCAGCTAGATGGCCCTATACAGAGCCAGTTTCCTCTGGAAGCCTCTGGGCACAGTTCTGTGGCAGGAGCTCCTCCATCACTTGTTACACACACTGCTTTGAGCAAAGGAGTGGCCACTCTTACTGTTAGCAAGCTCCCTGAGGATCACCAGGCAGACAGAAGCTGCTGCAATTAACGGTTTTAGGCAACCAGTGGCTGCAAAAAAAGCAAGCGGTCAGCAGCAATGCCCAAGATGGGCCTAACATCCAAGCAGTCCCTTGCAAGCTTGCAACACTGCTGCCAGGTGTACAGAAGACCCTGGCCGGACCAGGCAGAAGCTGTTCCTCACCAGCACTGACAAGCTGCTCCTCCTGAAACACCCTGCACAGCCCGCTGGGCTGGAAAGCTCTGTGTAAGCACATAGCAGCTCTGGCTCCAGCACCAGTGCCTTCCAGTGCAAAATGACCAGTACACCACAGTCCCAGGACAAAGCTGTCCACACCTTTCCCACAGCTGGCAGAGGACAGGCATACAAGAACATAGAAGACTCAGTGCCACCAGCAGCACTTGCACTTTGGCTTTTACCAAGCCTGGAGATTGTGCTCAGCCAAGCACTCACTGCTACCAAAGGGCATTTCCTTACTTGCCCTGAGTCCTCTGCCTCACAGGCGCACAGAAAGGCAGGACAGGGAAGGGCAGTGCACCAAGTGCTAAACAGCAAAGTTCCTGGGGCCTTCCAGAGACATGATGGAGGGTGGTGGTCAGGTCCTGGCAGTTGGTGGAGGTGGAGAGGGTACTTAAGAGTCTTGTGGTCCATGTCTCCAAGAGGCAAGGGCCAAATGGCGTGAACTAGATGCTTCTCTTAGCAGGCAGTGGCTTGCTTGCTGTGCCTGCATTCCCACAGCAGTGTTAGTGATGCCTCACGGATAAGATGCCTTGAAAGCAGGGGACAAATCAAACAGCAAGGCTAAGGCTGTAGAATCACGCGGTGAGCTACAAGAGATGGTAAGCTCAATGCCTCTTCCTCCACCAGGGCAGCAGGACAGTGCCCCATCAAGCAGTCTTTCTCTGGACACCCCAGTGCCAGCTGAAACCAACAGTTTTTTGTCCAGGTCACCTCAGTGTGTTGCCACTTGAGCTGTCACCTCACACGGTGCTTTACAGAGCATGGCTCCTGGGAGACAGGTTGGGACTCCCCTGGCTGGGGGAACTGTCTGCTTCTGGCAGAGCAGCTCTGCTTTGCTCTCGAAGCAGTTCTGACATCCAGGGTTTCCCCCATCTTGCGATTTGCCAACTGCTGTCAGAAGAGAGGCTTCAAGAAGAGCCTGAAGATGGAGAATGAGGTCTCTCAAGGGAAGGTCCTCCTTTTGGTTTCCCCTTCTCAGTGCACCCTAGTCAGGGTTTTACACCTCGTGAAATCCCAGGGGGCTGCAAAGCCCTTAAGCCTGCAATACTGTTATCAGTTGAAGCCTGATGAACTGAAGGAAGTCACGTCACAAACTGCAGGCATTTTGTTAACTAGATCAAACAGATTACGTAGAAGATCATGGCCTCTGAAAGACCAAGCAGAATTAAACTACACAAGTGTCCAAGGGCCATGTGATGTCTTGTCACTGCCACTATGAGCACCTTCCATCCTGAGGGACCCCAAAGCACTTTGCAATCTTCTGTGAGCAACTGGCTCAAGTTAACGATAGGAAATGAGGCAACAGGCAGTGAAAATCTCCTCTCCAGCTGGAACTCCGCGGATGCAAAATGGGGTTATCCGGGACACGGGGTTGGCAGTTCCCCAAAGCTGCAGCAACCTTTTGGTAGGACTCCAATCTAACTTCACAAGACAGAGTGCCTCCAGCGGCTCTGCGCTCCCTCAAGATCGGTCTAGGTTCAGCTCTGGCTGAGGAGAGCCCACCTACAGCATCACCAGCACCACTTCCTGCAGCACCCTGTGTTTTCCTTGAATGCTTCCCATCCAAGCACTGACCTGGCCCAATCCTGATTAGCTTATGAGATCTGAGAAGGTCACAGCTCGGAGGTGGTGTGGGGCTGCAGGTGGATTATCATGCCAAGCCACGCTGTCCCCTAACCCTGCATATCGAGCTCTCCGCTGGCAACATGAGGATGGAATCGCCCATTAAATCCCTGAGTATCCTCGCTAAGAGTGTGAGCTACAGGCAGCACGCTGGCACCGGCTCCTCCCGTCTGGGCCCTGTGTGTCATAGAACCATAGACGTTAGAGATGGAGAAGCCCCATTAGGTCCCACTCCGTCCTTTCCCCCCCAAGGGCCAGTGCAGGATTGTTCCCTAGCGTCTCATCCAGTCCCAGGCAGGAAGCTTCCACCCCTTGCTGTTCAGTCTTCCCTGTGTCTCTCAGACTGAGCTATGCGGGTCCCCTCCCTCCCTCCTACTCACTGTTCAGCAGGCTCTCGGGCCCCTTCTGCGTGTCCAGGTTGGGCTGGTTCTGTTGATTGTAAAATCGCAGCAGACACTGCTGGTTGCAGAAGTGTTTGATTTGCCCTCGCCAGTGGATGGTTTCCAGCAGCTTCCCCTGACGCTTGCAGGCATGGCACCGAGCTGCCTAAAGCCCGCATCAGCAGGAGAGAAACAACGAGTAACTAACCACACCCCCTCCGAGTGCAACACAACTCTCCAGTGAAAGGTGCACATGGCAAGGTGCTGTGAGCTTCCCCACAGCAGTGCCCTGCCAGTGCCAGCCGGGGTCTCCAGCGGTGCGAACTTCTCACTGCAGCACTAGCCGCGGATCCAGCACTGTGAGCTTCCTCAGTGCAGTGCTCTGGCAGGATCAGCTGGGGACTCCAGCTACGTGAGCTTCCCCGTAGCAGTGTCCCGTCATTGCCAGGCAGGACTCCAGCAGTGCCAGGTTCTCCGCAGCAGTGCCAGCCAGACTCCAGCAGTGCGAGCTTCCTCAGTGCAATGCCCACTTATCTGGGTGCCGTGCCCACCACAGCACTTAGCACAAGCTGCCAGTGCCAATACTGACCTTGAAGTACCAGAGCAAGTATTTGCTTTTGCAGTCTTCACTACAGAAGTCCCAGGTGCTGCCCTCCAGCTGCTCGGTGACCGCCCGCTGGCAGGTCTGAGAACAGTAGGTGCAGGTGATGCAGCACAGGCCCAGGTTCTTGGTGAAATCCTGTTTGTAAAGAAGCACACACCCTGCGGAGAAACAATAGGAGTGAAACCTTCCCAGGATGAACTGGGGGCCTCCCTGACCCAAACATGACCAGAATCCAGGTCTGCGGAGACAACAGAGCACACGCAACACACTATAGGGAACAATCCAGCACTGGCCCCTGGGGCTGGGATAAGATGGGACCTCATGGGGACTTGCCATCTCTCACCTCCATGCTTCTAGGAAGAGTCTGACTCCAACCTCCTGTGTGCAGGAACCCAGCAGGCAGGGCAAGGCCAGGTCAGGCCAGCCCAGACGCAAGAGCGTAGAAGTGCATGATGACAGGAGGAGCGGAGCTGCCACCTGCTGTCTCCCCAGCCCCCAGAGAGAGAAAAGCTGTGAGAAAGCCCTCCCCAAGGACACAATGAACGGTAAAGATCTTGCCCTAGGGCCTGGCTGGACAGCAAGCCATCCCCACTGACAGTCCTCCCTTCACTGCACGGCGAGGCTCTCGCCCCAGGGCCTGGCTAGACAGTCTCCCCTCTGTTTCACTCCATGCTCTCTTCTCCTCCCCCAGCAAGGGCTGGCATGGGGGCTCTGCCTCTCCCGTGCCTTCCCCAAGTACCTTCGCTGCAGAAGTTCTTCTCCACCCCTGAGAAGCGGATCTTCTCATGCAGCAGCTTCTCCTGCTTGCAGTGCTCACACTGAGACACTACCCCACGTAGCCGTTTGAAGTCCTCACAGCAATCCTTGCAGCAGAACTGATACATCTTGTCCTGCCAAAAAGACCATCACCAGGTCAGGCAGGCTGGCAGGAGGTCCCCGTGCTTCCCAGGGAAGCAAGACTACGGGTCTGAGACAAGTCCCCAGCTCCCCTGGCAGGGTTTGGCAGAGGAGGTCTCCTCCCACCCTTCTGACATGCTGCTGAACATCAGCAGAGCAGCATTCAGGCACATCTCCAGGCATGTCTCTGTAGCCAAGGCATTCAGAGCAATGGCTCAGAAAGGACTCTCCTTTGAGCAGGGAGAGGAAAAGCTCTGTGCTCCTCGCTGGGGTTGACCTCAGCCTCCACATCCCCCTGGGGAAAGTCCTCACCTGCCAGTCTAGGATCTCTGGCTTCCCGGTGAAAAGATTGTGGCAGTAATGGCAGTTCAAGTGGATCCCACCTTCTGGGCTGGTGTGCTGTAGAAGACAAAGACAGCTCATGGAGAGAGGGGCACGCAGAGGGCAGCAAGCACCCATTCTGCACTGCCACCAGTCGTCCTGCCTGCTCCACTGACCACAGCAGGCCATCTGCCCCTGCTCAGACCTGCGCTGGCTGCCACCATCAGTGACTCACAGTCAGTCCATCAGATCACATCTCAAGCTCCTGGAGGGCAGATTCTTGAGTAATTCCACTTTGCTTCCAATGTACTGGGGGCAGTTCTTTTCCAGAAGGCATTTTCAGGCTCCCACCCCTCTGCACTGGAGCAGATGGTGGCTCTTCTGAGACTTTCTCTACAAGATCTTGAAGCCTGGTTTCCATTTTCAGGGTAATGTAACTTCAGAATTCAAGCAGCCACTCTCATCCCATATTCCTCTGCTAGATTAAAGAGCCATTTAATACTTGGTACCTTGTCCACAGGGATATCTTCATCAATGAAGTCATCTTCCAGGTTTTCATTGTAATGATCTCAGATAAGGCGGTCTGTCAGTGCCATTCTTTTTTTTTTGAGGCTCCGTGCAATTTTGCAGCTTTTCTTCAGCATACTTCCTATTTTCCTTCAACATTAATAACAACTTGGGCATTGGTTGAATATCCTTCCTACCTGTGCAGTATTCTAGGTAGATCTTTTGTTTCCTAGCCCCCTAACTTCTCACTTCCTGCTTTTCTGCTTGTTTTTACAGTAACCGAATCCTTCTTTTCGTAGCTGTAAACTGAGGCACTCATGCTTAACGGCCAATGTGATGCAATCAAGGTTTTTTTTTCTAAATCCCTACTTTCCAGGTCTCACATCCCAGCATTACCTGAGTAAGGCTGATCTTGCACTGAACTGTAAGTGCACATTAGGAGGAACCAACCTTGCCAAAGAATTCAATTGCTTTGCTGTGTATGACTGCCCTGACCTCAGCATCACTTAACACTTCACCAGTTTTTGTTTCATCTGCAAAATATTAGTACGCTTACTTTGTCTTTATTTCCAGATGACTGATGAAGATGTTTGACTCCTTGGGCTTCACACAGATCCCAGAGAAGCCATCTTGAAGCACTCCTTTCAGTGTTTTTTCTTTATCAATTGTGTTCTGAGGTCTGTCAGTAAGACGAATCCTAATCCAGGTTACGCGTGGCTTTAATGTCACGTTACATTGCTGATTTTACATGGTAATAACTGCAACGTTTTATGAAGTCTACAACTGTAAAGACACGTCAGCTACCCTCTATCCACACAACACGTGATCTTAGCAAACTGTTACCCCATGATAAAAAAAAAAAAGAATAGAAAAAGAAAACAATAACACACAGACAAACAGACACTGCAACTGCCAGAAAATAACTTTCCTTCTCTAGATTCTCTAAGTTTTCTCAGTTGCCCAAGGCATATCCTGGCCTAAGTTTCCCAGGTCTTCCTGGCTGTTGCTTTGTTCTTTGGCAACTGTACAAAACAAATATTCTTCCAGTTGCCTTTGAATACTATGAACATTTAATGTATACTCAAACTCAACACCAGAAAACTCAACATCGTCAGTCAAGCCTTTAAGGACTATTAGACATGAGGTATCCGAGTCTGCTGGATGTAAATTTTCAGACAACACGACCTAGAAGACTTCTGTTTCTTGGTGATCCCTGGCTGAGAGCAGCTCTGCCTCTTTCCATTCTAGCAGGTGCCCACGGTGCTTTGCTAGCTTACTTGCAGCACACCTGTAAGGCCACTGTGTTCCAAACTACTCATGAAATGCAGCTCTGTGCTGTACTCCTACATGGCATAACCTGATAGACTGAAGAGAATTACAGCCAGTCTTACTCCAAATGAAGTGATGGGAAAGTGGGGCCAAGACCAAGAAATTAAGCAACTGCAGTCATTGGAATGCCTGTGCTCCAGTAGAGATTTTCTTATAGACACTCCCTGAGGAGCCTGAAGAAGCTGCAGCCTCTGCTATGTGTGAAAAGAGGCAGGAGCTCTAGCGCCCAGCCCAGCATGAAGGATTTTTCAGTACCTGGAATTTGGTCCAGCAGCTGGGGCTGCAGAATTGGTAGACAACCCGGTCTGTCTTGTTGTAATAGCAGGGTTCAGATAAACTCTTTCTGCAGAAGCTGCAGGGTCTAGGGGGACCTGATGAAACAGATAGGAATTGGTAAGGGCAGCAGCACAGGACATGGGTCTAGATTCTGAGGATGGCATGCAATCTACTCACTCATCCTCAGTCAAGCTATTACAAAAAAAGAAGGGACAAGAACACCAGGAAACTAAGAGCACCAGATTCTGCTAGGACAGAAATGTTAAACATGGACGGAAAGCAGACTGGTTCAAATAAGTGATACTGGCTATATGGAAATTTGGACAAAACAGCTTGCAATACTTGCATCAGTCATCAGAGACCATACCCACTCCTGAACACAGTGGTAATCTATGTAATGGGAAGGACAATGCCAGCACAGCGCGGTACTACAACTGCCTCCTGCATTCTTAAGAACAGCACCAGACACTATCCCTCAGCACTACGATGGCTACACGTTGCAATGAGTAACTCTCTCTCCACATTTCTTTCATTTATCACCCTGGACTCCTCCCCAGACACCTTCCCGCCTTCTTTCCAGTCTCATCCACAAGTAATAAAAAGTACAAAGACAGGAGTTGAGTAGAGAGGTGACTAAACCCTTGTATGAGGGTCCTTACCAACCAAGCCCGACTGCTTCACTTTGTGGGAGGTAGTGCAGCAAATGGAGCAGAACAGACCCATCTTGCCACTGCGATCCACATTGGGCAGCATGTCAAAGTTTTTGCACAGCGTCTTGCACCACATGCAAGGGTAGACTCGGGTGTTCTTCTGCAAACACAGAGCAGAACAGAGCTGTCAGGGAGCCCTACACAGACCACGAGGTCCTATCCTCATACTCCATCCCACCGCTGCATCCACCACAGAGCAGCTCTCGTGCAGGAAAGACCTGATGTGAGGAGCCAGGCTCACAGTCTGTAGGCTCGGGTTGTACTCAAAAAACCTGCCTTTGGCAACCCTTCTTCTCACTTCAAGGGTACTCTGGAAGGAATACAGGGCTTGGATGTCCCATCAGGACAGTTAAATGAAGTTTACTCAGGCTACAGATACAACTAAGCTCCGGAGAGGCATCCAAAAGAAGCCATCTCATACTAACTGCATTTACCTGTGGAACTGCCCTGTCCAGCTGTGTCCAAGCGTCTGACCTGTGCTTGGGTCCAAGATGGCCCCAACCAGTACAACTAAGTTCTGTTTCAAAGTTTCTTCACAGCAGTCTCTTAAGATATTTTGTCAGCAATAGAAGGTCAAGGAGGTTCAAGCTGCCTTCTACTGCATAAAGCGTTCTGTGCCAAACTGAAGAAAGGAGCTGAGTGCCCAAAGAGGAGCCCCCTTTCCTGCAACCCCCAGCAGCTGACTCCACACACCTTCTTGTAACTGTTGAGACAGCTAGAGTTGCAAAAGCGCTTCTGCTGGCCTTCATGGAAGAGGTACTCCACGGGCATGCCCTTGTTGTATATATAAAGTCCACAGTAGTCACAACAGTTGGTTTTCAGCCCCTTGGTGGCTCGGAACTTGGTGAAGCAGGCGTCGCTGCAAATGCGGTGAACTACATTCCCATTGCTGACCTCATGCTGGACCTGCAGAAACAATACTGCTGTCACTCTCACAGAACACCGTGGGCCTCTCTCCCACATATGCACCCTGCTACCACAACCCCTGGGAGAATGGGCTGTTACACTAAAACTCTGACAAGTGCCATGCTGGGAGCTGCTGGGGACTCAGGCTGGCCTCCAGCCAAAAGCCAGCAGAGCAACTGGGAGAGTGGAGTGGCAGACAGCAACCATCTGCAGGGTGGGGAGAAGCAGAAGCCTTATTTCTGGGAATAAGAGCTGCCCCACAGTAAGAAGGAAAAATGTGGGAGTGAGTCCAAGGCCGTTCTGGAGCTACAGCTTCACACCATGGGAGAACCCAGCAAATGCGCAGTGATGGTACCAGGTAGGGCTGAGGGCTGGAGGCCACAATAACCAGATCCAGGCCATGAGAAAGACAAAAGACTTGCTTACCTCACCAGGTTTATGGCAGACACTGCAACGGATGGTGTCTGAGGGGTCTGCAAACTGAGGTGCTGGTCTCTGTTGCTGGGCCTCATAGAGGGAGAGGCAGACGGAGGTGCAGAACTCATGGAAAGAACCACCTGAACCAATTTGGGCAACCACAGAATCCCTGGTGTTCCAGATCTCCCTGGGGATCAAAAGGAGACTTGTCAGCACAAGAACACACCGGTCCTGCCACTGAGCAAACTGCAGTGAAGGAAATCTCTGTTATCCCAAGGGAGTGATGGGAATTGTCCCACATGAGCCTCTGTCCCAGCCCAGAGGGGTGGTGCCTGAAACATGCAAGAGTTTGTTTTGAGAGCAGACAGAGATAAGGGGAATTAAGCCAAGCAGGGAGAGATAATAAGTAACACAAAGGGAGTGGAGGGAGGAGGGGATGCATGAAGAAGACATGGGGTGACATCTGGCAGAGGAAGAGTGGCATGGGTGACAAAGGAAACACGGGAGTCACAGGGCTGTGGGGAAAACGCACTGGGTCACGAGCACAGAATCACTGAGGAGAGGGGAACGATCACTCACTTTTTACAGAAGGTGCATATCTTCTTGCCGTGCGGCCTTCTTGAGAAGGTGGTGAGACAGGAGCTGGAGCAAAAGAGCTGAGGGAGTCCCTTCCGTTGGTAGGCAGTCTGGCCCTTCTGCAGCGGGGTCCTGCAGTTGGCACACGTCATCTTAGCGACAGAACGGGCAGCTCTCTGAGCTATCTGAGTGCGTAACGACATGCGAGTGGAGCGGCGGGTGCGGAAAGGAACAAAATCCTCATCGTTGGGATCATCCACCATTGCATCAGAATCTTCATCAGAGACCGGAACTGCAAAACAGCAAAGAGATTCTCCGTTAGGAGCTAAGACAAAGTTGTGTCATGAGAGGCATGCTGGGGCTTTCTGGGGTCATCTTTCTGCAGTTTGTTTAAATGCTTTGTACCTTCCTAAGCAGAATGATAAAGAGACCCTGAAAAGATACTCTGCTGGAATTGGAGATGAGTTGGAAGGTCCTTAAGCAAATTGGTCTTAAGTTCCTCTCTAGGAAAAGTCATAAGGTGGAGCAGATGCCTGAAGTGTAAACATTACAACAGAAAGCCCTATAAGAACCAGTAAACATTAAAAAGGAACAAGCTGGATCACCAGCCACTTCTCCAGCACAGACAGACAATGACTGACCAACAGTAAAATGTAAGAAAATACCAGTGCAACACTCGACATAACAGAGGACAGACATTTCCTGTATTTCTACAGGTAAGCCCCCAAAATGCAACCTTCGTTCAGACAGCCTGATGGCATAGAGGCGAAGGAAGGAATGTTCTGGCTGAGGAAGTGGAAGATGGGCTTCCTGGGAACATCCCCAGAGTTTCATCCTGTTATTAGTTGGTGCTTATTGTCTATGAACCACTGCTAAAATACTGCAACTGTCCCCTCCCTTACCCTGAGAAAGTAAGGCAAGTATCCTGAAATGGAAACTCTAGGGGTGAAGGGACCTGAACTGTGTAACAGGAATATCTGAATGAAAGCTCCAAGGTCCCTACTCCCTGTTCACAACACAAACTGCCTGTTTGCACTGGGTCCAGGTCTTGCTCTAGGGCTGAACAAGGGTGATGGCCGATGCTGATTACTCACTGCTCTCAGCAGAGTTCACAGTTTCAGGCCTGGCACTTTCTGATCTTCTGGCTCGTTCACTTCTTTTCTCCTAGAAGAGATTCAGGAAATTTTTAGACTAACCATTTGCTAGGACAACAGTGGATAAATATCCCAGATCATTGTGTAGTTTCAATTTCTGAGCTTCAAATTCCCACTAACAAGACTGCGAAAGGGCAAAACTCCATAGATATCCGACAGGAGTTGGCCACATGGGGGAGAAAGGGGAAAGCAGCCTTATGGGAATGATGTTCCATCTAGGATTGGCAGGGACAGATACACTGAAGCCACATGTACAGCACAGTGGCAGTACACAGGGATCACTCCATCACTGCAGGCATGTAAACTCCCTCCCACAGGCCTGATGAGACAGCCAGTGTCTCTCAATGAGTCTGGCAACAGTCAGCCACCCTCAGAGTTCCCACAGCATACGTACTTGACTGTACTCTCCTCACCTTCTCAGTTTGGGGCACACTTCCCTTTCGAGACAGGCCTTCTGCAACAGAAGCAGAGAAGAAACTTTAATCTGATATCTTGCTTTTGTCTAACAGAAGAGAACTGATGTTGTTCAAATGCAGCCGCCCTTTGGGTCAGTCTGCACATACAGCCCCAGACAGAGCCAGCTATTCTGGTGAAAGCTCCTAAAACCACCAGGTTTTGTAGGTATAGATCAATACATGTGGTCTGGGAGTAGTCCTTATAGGGGAGACCTTCCTGCATGCAGGAAGGCTGGGCAGCTGCCTCCAACTGCATGACTATGGGGACTGAACACATCCTGAGGATGGCCAGCTGGGACAGTGGGACTTCACCTTCTGGAAATCCTCATCTCCAAAAAAGACTCCAAGGATGAGGAGAAAGATGTGCAGCAGCAGCTTTATCGGAGAAGCTCCTAGCTAACACAAGCGCTAAAAATCAAAGTTAAAGCTATGAAAACCAGAGTGGGAGCTCGTGCACACCAAAAGAACAGCTATCAGAACAGTAATCCAGATAAGTGAGACACTGTTCCCATATTTAGTCCATCAGTAACATCACTGACTTCCAAGGTAAAGAAAGACAAGAAAAGCTGGAGCTCAGAACGCTCTCCAACTTCAGAGGAGTGCAGTCTAGCAGCCTTCTGAGCAAGAGGAAGCCAAGTCCTGCAGGAACAACAACCTACCTGCTGGTAATACAGCCTCCTCTGCCCTCAGTCCAGTGCTTTCTCTCAGTGAGTTGTTCCCATCATCATTCCACTCCTCTGCTTTCTTTTCCTGTGCAGGCTCAGAGGGCAGAGCTGCCATGCTGCTGTCTGGGCTCAGCCCCATCTCCGCGTCCCCCGGCAGTCCTTCCCTCTGCACAGGTGAGCTTTTCCTTGGTGCCTTCAACCTCGTCTTTTTTGGCTGTTTAAGGCTGAGTTGTGGAGGGGCTACCGGCGGACTCGAGGGTTGTGCTGTGGTTTCTTCTGTGGCTGGGGCACTGCTGAGGTCTCCAGAGTCAGGAGCAGGCTGTGGCGGTGATTCGGGGCCATTCTCATCAGACAGTGCAGGAATAGCAGCAGCACCATCTTCCTTTAGGTCCCCAGAATTAGTTTTTGGTGCATCTTCCCCTTCTTTCTGTGTTTCTGGAACAAGGGCTTCTTTAGAGATGGCAGAGGAGTCCCCCATCCCACCCTCCCCATCCTGGGAAGGCTGTGCCTTACACAGCTCATCCAGATCCTCCGATTTATTGAGCTCCACCGAGCCAGCAGTTCCATCCAAGTCATCTAACACGTCAGGTTTCTCCAGGACATCCGACGCAGTACTGGGTTTATCTAGGCTGAGGTCATTTGATTTGTTTTGTTCAGACAGGCTGTCTCCCTCCTCCTGAAGGCCTAAGTCCCCGTCTGCAGTCATTCGCTTGGACTGATCCCAGTCTGGGGGCCGAAGAACCGAAGCTTCCTGGGTAGAAGCCGTCTGGGAGCCCAGGAGATCCTCCCCAAACTCCATGTCAGCAGGAAGATCACCAATAAGTGGTTTGTCAGGCAGAGACAGGGGGTCCAGAGAGCCCGAAATTTCACTAGAATCCATTTAGATGACGACAACTGGAAACGAGAGAGAGATTTGCAACTTAATGAAAACCAATCTAGCGGTGCATGAATTGCCTACTCTTCTGAGCACTGCTGGAGTAAACCAAGGCCTGGCAGGATTGCCAGCAATACGCAGGACACCGGCAAATCAATTTCAGCTCTTGTGAGGTTACAAAACTCTGAAGCCAAAAAGCAGCAGCAAGACACAGCAGTTCAGCAAAGCCAATCTTTCAGAACTCTCTCCACCATCCGCACCCCTCACCACGGCGTGGCAGACAGACTCGCTTATGATAAAGGACACGGTGGGATACCAGAAATTATCTTGGAGCACCAGTTCAGGAGGTTTCTCACGGCCGTTCTGTGGTGCATAACAACCTGTTCTCTGCCTTCTGCTGTGTTTCACCAGACTCAAATGATGTGGCCTCTCCTTCCTCCTGCTCTCTTAGCATGTAGCTAATCTATCTTCCCAAATATCTTTTCTCTTGAAACAGAGGCAGAAATAACTTCTTTATATCTCTGTAGTCCGGGTCTTGAACAAGACAGAGTGTGACAAGACACAGGAATTTTATCAGAGGACAGACATAAACGATGTCATAACTTAACCACAGCTATAATGCAGCCCCATAACTGTGTGGGTGAATACTCAGACAGGGAACAGCAAGAAAACACTAAGCCAGAGCTGGAGGAAATTCTGGAGGGTGGCAGAAAGGAAAGTGGAAAAGCCCATGGTATTAAAAGCAGCCATAAGGGGAAGAACGTAGTGAAGTAGGCAGGAGCATGCAATGCAGTCAGGAAGAAAGAGCAGCGTGGCTGTGTGTGGCATTCACACGGGGAGGTGTGATGCTCACTGCTACCAGCAGACGGCCAGAGCCACAGCCCAGCTCTGAAGCCAGCAGCACCGCCAGGCAGAGAGGCCACGAAAGGTGAGGCAAGAAAGCATTTACATTCATATCAGCTGATAATGCACTGTTTTAAAGATAAAAGCTGAAGAAGGAAAGGGAGCTGGATTCTGCAAGTGGCGATGCAGAGCGTGAAGCAATGGAGCATCACATCCCCAGAACAGGTTGCACTCCACACTATGGGGAAGGAAGGCAAAGTAATCAGAAGATATGGCAACAGCCTATCCCCTTATCAGGATCATTCTCATCCTAAATTTGGCACTGTTTTGAGCTCTGAAGCAGAAAATTCAGCACTGCTGCTTGTCTGGGTTTACTGCGAGCACGGTTCATCTGTACCATTACAGAAGGAAGGGTGAAATAAGGGCAGTGGTGATGGCTGGTCGGTTCTTCATATCCTCTCCTCCGAAAGGATCACCAAGCCTCACTCACAGATGGTTCACTCAGAACCAAATAGGAAATATTTGGATAGAGAACGTACCCGACTTCTGAATGTCATTTAAGCAGGGCTTGGGGAATTGTCCTCTGCAGGTCATTATCTCTTTGTTTTATCTAAAAAACACAGCGACGTTTTCTGTTTCAGCAGCAGATAAGCACAGAAGTTGTCGTCTTCAGCATCTCAGCAAATCTCATCGCTGAGGACTGATTATTCCATTCGTTTTCTCCAGCTACACAGGAGACAAAGCCTCCAGAATGAGCCAATCTGACAGCAATGCAGAACATAACGCGTGCTTTAAGGTGGATGACAGCAAGAAGAACAAAGCAAAATAGAAGCAGAGACATTTGAAAGGGAGGCCGTGAGGGTCTGAAGCCAGTGAGCATCCTCTCCAGATCAGTGTGTTTCCCAGATAGAAACAGTGCTTCCTTCTGGAAGCTGTCCCCTGCCCACACGTCCAGACAGACAGCAGACCTTACAGCAACGCAGCAGGAAGGTCGAGCCACCCAAATGAACAAAGAAAGTTGATTCACACCCTTTGCACAAGTCTGCAGTGAACACTGAGGTGATGTTCCTGCGGTACGGAGAGACCCTGGGAAAGAATTCTGGAGCCTAAGGAATCCAGAGGACAGTGCAACAGCCTATGAAAACCTACCAACTCGCTGCGCTGCCCACGTGCTCTTCAAATAGACTGACAGCACGTGGTTTCAACAGCGTAAGACTCAGCGCTGCCTTCAGGCTCTGAGCCTATTCAAATATCTCGTTTCTATTCCCACCAAGAATGGATACCTTGGGAGAGAGCATAAAAAACAGAACAGGACCATCAGCTGCTGAAGAACTGCCTGGATTGAGCTGCACTGAGAACATCTCTGGATAAATCCTCTCTGGATTTGCTTTGAAGCATTTTATGCTCTGCGCCTCCGAAAGTTCCTGCTGCAATTCGTTCTGCAATCTGCCATTTTGTTCTGAAAAGAAGTTTCTGTGCTGCAGCAGAAATCCACGACAAGGAGGCATGGAAGCAGAGAGGTGCTGACTTTTGCCATATTTATAAGAATCTGGAAAAGCTGAGGAGGTCTGCGTGGTGATGGACCGACCCAAGATGATGCTGCAAGCAGTTTGGGTGGGAAAGAGGAACGTCTCGGCCCAGCACTCAAATCCTGTCTCCCTGACAGCACTCTTCTCGGTGCCTTTTAGCTGCCAGCTGCTCAGGATCAAGAAGGCAGCCCATAGGATGGGAGAGAAGGATACTTTCCAGCCTTGTTGGCTGCTCCGAAGCTGAACTCTACCTGAGAAAACGAGAGCTGCTGAGCTGCAGCGAGGTAAGAAACACTGCTTTCATTTGCCCCAGGCTTTCCAATTCATCCAGACTTTCTGCTGAGCTTCACAGCGAGTTATGCTGCCAACTGAATGTGAACTTTACCTCCTGGTAAGGTCTCTTCTCACTACCTCCAACAGGCGAATAATAGCTTATTGTTTCTGGCAGATGCTGAAATGATCTGCCACATTTCTACCTCCTTTTTCATTCCGTCTGCCTGAAATCCTCCTGCTTTCCAGCCACATACCTGGCAACAAGGGAAGCACACTGGAGCACGACTCTGCTAAAAAGAAGAGACTGCTGAAATCCTGCTCATCTGCAGAGGCTGCGACCGCCCCACTGAATATTCGGGATCTCCTCACCTGGGACTTGGCACCATCCTCTCCAGAGCAGTCAGCAAGTGTAACTCCTGGGAACGGTAAGCTGAGAGTGAAGCCCTCTGCACAACAGCACAGTGCTTCTCAGGCAGCACCCAGAGCCTCCAAAGAGGCCGTGGGATTCCACCAACACACGGGACCGGCACGGGGTGAGCTCAGAGCATCAAACCCAACACGTGTGAAAGAGCAGACCTGCCCTAGCTTTCCACCAAAGAGAGGGCACGAGGGCTGGTCCAGGAAGCTCTATGGGGACAGCCTGGAACACCTGGTGACTAGCTTATTAAAAACAGTATGAGAGACACCTCTGGTGCTGTCACAGCACAGATCTTCCACATCTGAGCGTCTTTATTCAGCTGACTGTTAGCAGGGGAATACGTGGCCTACCTGGAAAAAAATGAGGAGCCACCATCAAATGTTTAATTAAAATCAGAAAGCGAGGACAAATAAAGAATCGTGTTGTTATCCCCTCACAGTGCAGCAAATACCTCCGTACCTCTGCTGCACGCAGAAGGGCACAGCTGCCTTGCGACTGCCTTCCTCCAGCACAGGGGCAGCGACCACAGGGTGCACATCCCACACTGCTGTCACCAACCACACACTCACCAGCATGGTGCCGGGCAGCACGTCTTCATTAACGATTGCACCTCCAACGACAGATATGGTAAAAGCTCACTTCATCACAGCCAATTTATCTGAGTTTATCCAGGCAGTTTATAGGCCTCCAGATTGAAGCACTGCAAACATTTATTACAGATTGGCTAACTCATTTTAAAGCAAATTAATTTATAAGGAATCGCCAGGGAACCACGTGTGCTGCTACAGACAGGCTTCAGTCCAGTGAAAACTCTCCAGAAAGGAATAGAATGTCCTTACTCAAAGCACACACCACCACTGGTGCCATCCAAACCTGCTGCCACACAGCACTACGTTAAGCCATCACCGTCTCCTTGAAGACGGATGCTGGAAGAGCTGGGATGTTAACACCTTCCAGTGGTAAACCTACGTCATTATGGAAAGAAATGGGGAGATGTGACACACCTACAAATGGTAATTAAAGAAAAGAAAAAGTCCTCAGCAAAGGAGTCTTCAGAATGACAGACAAATGCACAGGAAGACTTCAAGGGCTGGAAGTCAAAGCTGGACAACCCCCCCAGCCTCAAGACACCAATAATGGCTGTCTAACAGCCCCAAACCAGGGGGCAAAGACCAAAGCCAGACTTCTCTCCATCTGGAGCACCAGTTTAGGGTGCAGGCCTTGGGCTTATAGGGCTGGAGCACCTCTCCTACAAAGAAAGGTTGAGGAAACTGAGCTTGTTTAGCTTAGAGAAGAGAAGGCTCTGGGGAGACCTCATTGTGGCCTTCCAGTACTTGACGAGAACTTATAAACAGGAGGGGAAACGGCTGTTTGTGAGGGTGGATAGTGATAGGACAGGGGGAATGGTTTCAAAGTGAGACAGGGCAGGTTTAGGTTGGATATCAGGAGGAAATTTTTCACCCAGAGGGCGGTGAGGCACTGGCACAGGTTGCCCAAGGAGGCTGTGGATGCCCCATCCCTGCAGGCATTCAAGGCCAGGCTGGATGTGGCTCTGGGCAGCCTGGGCTGCTGGTTGGTGACCTGCACACAGCAGGGGGTTGGAACTGGATGAGCACTGAGGTCCTTTGCAACTCAGGCCATTCTACGATCCCGTGACAGCAGCCATCCGCAGCAGCAAGAGGGCCCAAACCTTCCAACACAGAGCAGGGGATGCTGTAAAACACCAAGGGTTCCCTGCCAACTCCTCAAAGGCAGGACCAGCCAGACTAGATTTTGACCTCGCGTTCCACAAATGACATCTTAGCTTCAAGCAAGAGGAAGGTAAATTTCCAAATTCTTGCAGAATTGTCTGAATTACACTGACCAGAAGACTTCTTACAACATTTCAAAGGTACCTGCCTACCTTCCACAGACATCATCATCATCTGCCATTAATCCAACACTTCTGCAGCAGCACTAAACCCTAAGACAACAAAAACAAGCACACATCCATCAGGGATGCCATCCTGGTGGCAGTTTGAAGCTGCTCGGATGCTCTCACATCTTTTCCTGAGACCAGCATCCCCCAGGCTGTCAGTGTCAAGGCCCTGCAGCAGAGAAACGAGCAACAAGTCTGCGTGCAGTCCAACACAACCTTCTTTGTTTAGTCGTGTTAAGACAGAGGCCTTAGCAGTTAACACCTGGAGTCTGGAGAGCAATTCAGCTTCAAGAACCGACTCCACTCAGAGATCAGGTCAGAGAGCAAAACTCCTGCTACTTGCACTGCTCTGTGTCTGCAGAATGAACAAGCAGCACTGCTTCCAAGACTCACTGCCTGCCACGTGACAGCATCTGCCAAACCCCCGCTATGCACAAGGGGTTAAAAACCTGTGTGAGCACCATCTGATGCCTAGCGCAAAAAAAAAAAGCAAGGAGGTGCACAGCATAATTGAGCAGCACCTGACGAAGCTGCCTTAAAGGTGTTAAGGTGCTGATTAAAAGACAGGAATGGAGATTGGTCCAAGAGAAATGCCCATCTCCCTTCCTGTTGCTAAGTGCTGCTGGGGCACATCACAGCACGCAACGCAGTCTTGGACTTCCCCACAGAAGCCACAGCCACCCGGGAGTGGGACAGGGGACTTCCAGGCACAGCAAATGATTGGGAACCCTAATGGACATGAAGGCATGAACAGCTCAGCCCCAGATTTCCTCAGAGCTCAACAAGACAGAGCCCTCAGCAGCCCCCTCTGAAGGCAGCTCTGCTGTGAGCAGCTGGGACAGAGACCTGAAACCCAATCCATCCTCCTGCTGTTTTTGGACTGAAACTTATTATGGTGGGAAGAGAGAGGAGACAACAGGAGAGAATTCTCAGGGAGAACATACCTGTTCATACAAGACAAAGTTTTGCCTTAGAGAAGCCTTAGAGATCCAAAATGAGCTGTAAGATGAGATGTAGTCAGCCCTTCCTGCAGCCCCAGGTTCCTCTGCAAGGCCCCCACTGTTGGGTCCCCTAAAAGCAGTGTCAGCATTGGGATGCTTCACCCCCGTGCAGCTGTAAAACTGACTGCAGTGATGCTGCACAGTACAGACCAATGGCTGAGTCCAAAGAGGGCTGGGAAGGATGGTCTCAAGCACTGCCCTTTCCCAACCTTTCCCCCTCCCAGCAGGGGAAGGAAGAAGTTTGCACTTTGAACACGCTACCAAGATTAAAACAATGATATTCTAACACAATCTCCATTCAGATAACAAGACTAATTGTCATAGCTGCAGCCAACCACATTCTTCCCTTCCAACCTCATTTTGCTTTCACCACGTTCTACACAAGAGGCTTCTGGCAGCACAAGCGTCCATCAGGGCCGTGCATCCCCAAACCACTGGCCACCAAATATCCTCACACACAAGGATCTGCACCCCAAGGCGGGCTGTGGGCTCAGCCTCGGCCCCTCGCTCTGTGCCAGGGCTGCCAAGTGACAGGGGTGCCCTGCTATCGTGGTGTGTCAGTGGCTGTGCCAGGCTGCATCCCCCAGGCAAAGGGGAAGTGTGGGCAGAGGATGTGAGTGCAGCAAGCAGAGCCACGAGCTGCTGGCTGAGAGGTGGCAGCCCTGGGGGAGGGAGGGGGCAGAGCTGTGTTCTTATCTCAGGTCTGACCCTGGGACCGGAGGGCGATCTGAGAGAAGGCAGATCTGAAATCTTCCTGGGGAGTGCATGGGGAGCGAGAGATAAATACATCACAGCCTCGAATGAGAGCTAGGGCTGCGGGAAGGGAAGAGCAGGAACGGAGCAGCTCATCACAGCAGCAGACCCCAGGGAGCATTTCTGAGCGTGAGGCTGAGCCTCCGTCCCCACCAGCGCCCCACGTTGACCCCATCGAGCGATCGCAGAGCTCAGCCCGTCCCCGTGCGGCCACACGCAGCTCCCAGCCATGTCAGCGCCAGCCAGAAGCAGGGCCGTGGCACCGGCACTACCGAACGGGGCAATGCACGGGGCTCAGGGGCTTCCCGCACCCTTGTCGCGGGCAGACAGACAGCCGGACAGACGCCGTGCCCAAGGAACCACGCGCACCGGGCCGCACTCCCATCAGCAGAGCGCCGGCTGCGGGCACGCCCGGCCTCGGCGCGGCGGAGCGCACCGCCCCGTGGTGGCCGCCAGGGGGCGCTGCCGCAGCGGATCTGCCCCCTCTCCACCCCTCCCTAGGGCGCCCCCCAGCGGCCGCCACCGGCAGGGGCGCTTAGAGCCGACCCCGCCCCCTCGCCCAGCGGCAACCCCGCCTCCTCCCGCGGGGCGAGCGCCCCGCCCCCCATCCTGCGGGGGGACCCCGCCCCCCACCCGGACCCCGCTCCGCACGCGCCCGCCCCGCCCCCACGGGCGAGCAACGGCCCCCCACCACAGGGCGCCTCGATGTGATCGCCGCACCCCACGCTTTTAAATCCTCGCTCCCGCGCCGCCCGCATGGAGGTGCTCGCGGACGGCGCCGCTCGTACCTGGGGCTGCCCAGTGCCGCGCCGCCCGTTTTGCCCAAAGCCCGGATTCGGGTCGCGGCCCCTTTAAATGGAGGCGCCGCTCGGAGCCCTCAGCGCGCCGCAGCCCGGGGTGGGGGGGGAGACAGCTCCCCATTGGCTGCGCCAAGCGAGGGACGGATCCCCATTGGCTGCGGCGGGGCCGGGGCTCGCGAGACCGGCCGCCGAGCGGCGGCCTCGAAAACGCGGAACGGAACGCGAGCCCGGGAGCGGCGCGGCAGCCCCGCACTCCGCCGGGCGGCCGGAAAACCCGGATCGGAATTTAGCGGAGGAGCGGGACGGCGCGAAGCGGCAGCGCGGAGCCGAGCGCGGGCAGCGGCCGCACCCCGGCGGGGGCACGGCGCGGCGCGGGGGACGCGGCGCGGGCCGAAGCGGAGCGCCTCGATCCCCGCAGGGCCGCCCGCACGGCGCGGAGCGCATCGCCGTCCCGCTGCCCCCCGCCCCCCGTTAACCCTCTCGCGCACGGTCCCGAGTCCGACACCACCCCGGGCGGCCCAGCACCGGCCGCTCCGCTCCCGCCTCTACCTCCGCGCGGGAGGAGCCCCCCGGCCCGCTCCGGGCGCCGTCGCCACCGCCGCCTCCCCCGGAGCTCGAGCGTCTCCCCGGGGCGGTGAGTGACAGCGCGGCCGGGCGGGGCTTCCGCGGGGGCCCGGGACGCGGCACCGCCCCCGGGAGGGGCAGCCCCCGGCCCGCGCCCGC
>JAPSGF010000012.1:1901437-1961074 GCA_035772895.1 Perdix hodgsoniae | reverse complement strand
CCGCCCCCCCGCTGCCCCGGGGCCGCCCTCACCCGGCTCCAGCAGATGACGTCGTCGCTCTGCGGATCCTCCACCAGGGCCCACAGCTTGGCCAGGAAGCCGGGCACCGGGGCGGCACCGGGGGCGCCGGGCAGCGCCGACCCTTCCCTCATCCTCAGGCCGGGCCAAGCTCTCGTGCGGCGGCCGCGCGGGCGGATCCCCACCGGAGACCGTGACGCCACGAGGGGCGGGGCCTGCGGCCCGGGGCGGCCCGCTCATTGGCGATCGCGGACAGGCCCCGCCCCGCAAGCCTCGCCCCACCCCCTGCCGGCGCGTGCCTCTTGTTTTGCTCTCGGGGGAGCGCGGCGCGCGGCCCCGTGACTTCACCGCGCGCCTTTAAAGGGACCGCGCGGCAGCGCCGCACTCGGCGCGTCCCGCGGGAGGGAAGCGGCAGGCGGAGCCACATCCCCGGGTCCGTTCCGCCGCGCTGCAGCTCTCCCTGCGGCGGGCAGGGCGGCTCTAGGACAGGTGCGGCGGGCGCGTGTCGAGCTGCTGCGGCCGCCGGGACACCGCTGCCCGGGAAACGGCGCGGGCGGCTTCGGCCCTCCTGGGAGACGCGCGGCTCTGCAGCGTCGGTGCCGGGCGGACCTGCGGCCCCCGGGCGGTGCGGGGGCATCCCGGGCCCCGCCCCCACCTGCACGCGGCGGGCGGCGCCCCCGGCCGGGCGGACTTCGCCCCGCGGCGCTCGCCGGGCCGCTCCCTTCGCGCCGCCGCCGTGGACGGAGATGTTCCTCTGCTGACGGCCGACCTTCCGCACAGTAAGGATCGGAGCGGCTCTGCCCGCGCGCGTTCCCCATCCCCTCCCCGTTGGGCGTCGTGTTTTTTCTCTACTGAGAAGCCCTGGGTGAGCCCCGCGTCCCGTCGGGCGAATTCGTCTGATTAGCTGCATTTGATGAGCGAGCCGATGAACTTGAGTTATTCGTTTACAATTCCTGTTTTATCAATGTAGATACTAAGTCTTGGGAAAGAAAACTTTGCTATCCGAACATCAAGGTTTAGGGGTGACCCGCGCACACCTTGCGCTTATTCTTAAACAAGTCTTATTTCAACATAGAAAGAACTCCGGGCAGCGCAGTTCGATGGCCGCCGGCGGCGCAGCTGGGGGCAGAGGCGCGGGGCTGAGCGGGCCGGGGCTGCGCGCTGTGCCGCTGCTCCCAGCGGAGGGCGGCTGAGCGATAACAGCCATCCCGGTGTCGCAGACAAAACCCGTCTCTGTTTCCACGGCGTTCTGCCGCCTCCCCCTTTTTGAAGTTTACGAAAACCGATGGCATTGCTCCTTTGTTGCATTTTTCTTTACTTGCGTCTTCTGTTTCTCTTTGAACTTTTCAAAGTTGCTTTTATGTATCTCAACAACTGGGTCTGTATTTTAGCTGCCAGTTTCTTTGTAGGCTGCGCATAACCCTGTTATACCTCTGCATGAGGTCCTTCTTAAATGTTTTTGTGTGGATTTGTGTTTAATTTCTCATCCACTTCATTTCTTATTTCTTTTTTTGTATCCTTTGTAATTCTGCACTCTCATGCTTCATCAATTTCTCTTTCAGACAGGCAAGATAAAATATTGGGAATGCTTTCACGTAATTCCTGCTGCTCTCCTTGAGTCCCCAGAGTGTTCCTGGTGCCTCGCACTGAGTTTGGTGCTGAGTGCAGTGTCCATGAGTGAGCTCCTTGCTTCATGATGTAGATCATCAGAAAGTGTTACTGGGACTTGTTGAAGGGACCAGCCTTGTGCTGCTAATCCAGACATACCCCCCCCGGGTGGCAGGCAACCATTCCTTAAGAGCATCCTTGAAAGAAGTTAGAATTTGGAATGCTTCATGGTGATGGAATTGTATTTCTTGGGGGCTTAATAGAGCAGAGAGGGATTGTGGCAATGGCTAACAGTACTTTAGTGTTACTTGCTCAGGATTGTTTTCCTTCGCCTTTTATGTGGCCCTCTGTGATTATCTGGGACGTTGGTGTTGGTGAAAAATGTCATTTCAAGTTCTGATGCCTGTGGCAGGTTCAGCCCCTGCTTTGTCCCACAGTGTCACACTGTGCCTCTGCTGCAAACAGCTCTGTTCACCTCATCTCCCTCTGAGCGAAGGGGTTGCCAATTATAGCAGCATTTTCTTAGCACTATTAAACAAAATACTTGGAATTGCTGCTGACAAAGCAGCGAGTTAAACTGTGATGAGAAAAGCATGGTGTGGAGCTGTGTGCTGATTATCAAAGCAAATCTGCCTACCTTGTCCAGTATGAGGATGATTTCCTTTATTCTTCACCCCAGTGGGTGTTCAGGTAATGATCCCTGCAGGACTTCTACCTGACTTCACACTCTCTCAAACGATGTTGGCTCCATGTATGGGATCATCAAACCAACTAATTTAGGATAAAGTTATGTGGTCAGATTCTGCTTTCTTTTCCTCTGTTTTTCTTTCCTGCCCACAGATGTATCCTTCAGAAGAGCGTTCTGCTCACACCACAATGTGGTCATTCTGGCTGTTGCTGCTTTGTATCCATTGCCCATTGCCCATGTTTGCTGGAGGCATCACCCGAGTCTATTACCTGGGGATCTGTGAGGTGGACTGGAATTATGCTCCAACAGGAATGGATGTGATCAGCAACCAGAGCATCGCACCTAGCCTGTATGTTTCTCAGTTCTGTAAGAATTGAGTCTTGTGCTACCCGAATGTTTTCTGAGTAATTTTGTGCAAGTATTCTGGGTCATCTAAGCAAGCAGGAGACAGGATCAGCTGTGTGGCCTTTATGAGCTTAATGGTTAACTTGTTTCTGTGTTCTTACAATAAAACTGGTACCAGTGGGGAAGCGAATGGTCAGCTTAATGAAGCATCCAGTGACCAATGCCAGCTACGTGAGAGGGAAGTGAAAGCACTGTAATAAAGCAGATTGTGCAATGCTCTGCCCTAAGGTTTGGCATTTCCTACTTCCAGCTGGTGATCGTAGGTATCCCAAAGCATGATGACTTTTCACATCCATATAAATAACTGCATGGGGCTGGCTTGTTTCTGTGTAATTGAGATTTCAAGCCTTGGAGGTGATAGAACTTGCTTAGTGAAACCTTGGGGTTGTTTGGAAAATGTCCTGTTTATGTGAGGGAAATAAATCTGGAAAGTGCAGTAATCCCCTTGAGTCACTACAAAAACAGTTTGTTTCCAGTCTTCAGCATAACAAACTTTTTTTTTTTTGGTAGCTTTCCACAGATTTCTGAAGGCATTTGTTTTAGTCCTTTTTCTATGACAAACTATTTTTTGGCCTGCCCAGTCACTCAGTGCTATGTGCCCTAACAAATAGCACCCAGGGGTTTCTACATCTTTCAGAAACCCAGCAGGAATAGGAGGTCAGAGGAAAAACAAGGGCTGTCAGTTCAGCACGAGTCCCCTCTCTCTGGAGGTGCCAAATAGGCTCAGTTTGTTTGCAGGAAAAGAGGCTCCCCAGGGTCAGGCTGAATCAAGATGATGCAGGTGTTTTCATTGGTACCTGCAGTGGTAACAAATGCAGTATTTATTGTTTACTTTCTCTTGGAGTACATGAAGAGAAGAAATGAAATGAGAAGCTGTTAAACTCTTCTAAAGCTGTCACTGCAATCAGTTAGCTAACGGCACTGCTGTGTGCAGTGGTCGCAGAAGTGAAACTGCTAGCAAGAAGGACTGGTAGGAGAATGGCAGACGTGGTAACACAGTGGAATTCTTTAGTTTGAAAGGGATGGGCTATGTGGAGAAAGATTGCAGAGAAGTCTGAATTACCCATATACTTTGATACTAGCTAGAGGGATGGCTTCACAAACATGAGCTTTAGACTGTACAGCTGGAGCCCAGCCCTTCACAGCTCTGAATGAGAAAGGCAGTGTTTGCTCTTTTGACCTCTGCTGCCTGTCTTCTGGAGATGAGCACTGGCTTTGCCCATTCCAGAACAGTGAGCATTGCTTCAGTCCTAAGGGGGTGGGGAAAGTAACCTGAGCTCTCATCTCCGCCTGTTTCGTTCATATCTGGGCTGTGACTCATCTCTTTATCTACTAAGAAATAGTCATAAAGAGCAAATATACTCATGTCTTGAACTTTGGCACCTCTGGAAGCTGTAATGTGCTGGGTGTATACCATACTTGCCTGTCATTCTGCAAGTAAGTGGCAATCTGAGTAGAAAAGCACCTTTCAGGTTGCATATCTCAGCTAGAGAGCTGTGAGATTATTATTAGTATTTTTAACCTTGTCAGCCAGCAACAAACCCTACAAAGGCATTGAGGTGTGTTTCCAAAACACAGTAAAGGCTGATGGAGGAGAGGGAAGGGCTTTGTTCTTCCATGTGTCCCTTGTCAGTGACTGCTGGAGAAGTGCCATCCTTCTCAGCCCACGGTTTGCTCAGGGATGCGATCTGTGTCCTTCCATGATGAATTCAGGATGAGGCCATGACTGTGTGTCAGCAGGAGTTCGCACCTATGTGTACCTGTGGCTGTTTCTGGGCTCACAGAGTTGTTAGCTGTCCAGCGTCCTCTGCTGACTCTGTGTGGCAGATGATGCTGTTGGCTATGCTGCCTGCATGGTGCACGGGCCGTGTTCCCCTCGCAGCTGCTGGGTGTGGATATGTTTAGGTAGAGCATGGGAGGTTTCTGTGATGCTGAAAGCTTTGGGTCTTACCTGAGAGCAGCAATGGCACACAGCTTTCTCCAGTGTTACTTTCTGTTTTGTGTAATGCGTGACTCGCAGTGTCTTCCTCTCTTCTGAATTTAACAGAAAGGCCTCAGTGTTCCTCCAGCCTGGCAAGGACAGGATAGGAGGTACCTACAAGAAATCAGTCTATAAGCAATACACAGACTCTACCTATGCTGCGGAGATTCCCAAACCAGCGTGGCTGGGGTTCCTTGGGCCCATCATCCGAGCAGAAGTGGGAGATACCATTAAAGTACACTTGAAAAACTTTGCTAGTCGGCCGTATACAATCCATCCTCACGGTGTCTTCTACGAGAAGGACTCTGAAGGTAAATGAATCACTGCCATAAAAGAGATGGATTTTTCTGGTTGGGAACTGAAGAGTATCACTGAGAAGTGTCTGTATGCACTGAGAAGTGTCTGTATTTAAAAAACAAAAAACAAACAAACAAAAAAAACAAACAAAAAAAGACTGGGTTAGCCTGGAGCTGTGCTGCTGGAAAGCAGCTGCACTTTGGTCTGTACTAATCCAGCATTTTGAATTGACTTACCTTCATGGATCTGGGAGTAGTTTTCCAACCTGGGCAATGCAGTACACAGTCCAGATTTCTTGCTTTTCACAGAACCTCTAAAACTTGCTGCTGGGAGATTGGCACAGGAGAAGAGTTAAAGTAATTATTTGAAGTGTTCTTAAGAATGAAGTGTGAGGCCAAGGAGCTGCGATTTCAAGAAACCCTAGAGACTTGTAGGAAGGCTGACTGGCACATGGTGCTGTTGAAGGCAAAGCAGTGGTAGGCAGAATGAGAATAACCTTTCTGACTCTGCTAACCTGTTGGGCAAGTTGCCTTATAGTGGTTCTTTGCCTTGGTTTCTTTTTGAGAGAGTGATGTTTAAATGCTGCTTCAACCTTGGGTTGCTGAGTCTTGCTTTGAAAGATGCTATCCAACTACTTGTATGCAGCTATCTGAGTGTGAGAAGCTCATTATGAGGCTATGTGTATGAGTATTTCTGCTCTTGAATGGACGTTGATTGCTCAATTGTTCTAGGATCCCTGTATCCCGATATGTCCCCCCAGGATCAGAAGAAGGATGATGCTGTCTTCCCAGGAGGGACTTACACCTACACTTGGACTGTCCCTGAAGATCACAGCCCAACAGCTGATGATCCAAACTGCTTGACCTGGATCTATCACTCTCACATTGATGCACCAAAAGACATTGCATCTGGGTTAATTGGGCCATTGGTAACGTGCAAGGAAGGTAAGAAGAAGGGAAAGCAGCTGAGGGCTGCAGTTTCTGTTGTGAAAATTTTGTGTTGACTTGAACAGAGGCAGGATGAAAGGATGCTCCAGAGGGCAGCTTGCAGTTTTGTAGGGGAAAATGTGACGTGACTGGTGATGACAGCACCTGTGTTCTGGTGGGGTTGCAGTCATTGAATTGCCTTTATCCTGCTGTGGACAGGTAGATGAGTTTGTAGGTTTATTGATTGAGAAGGCTATTTGAATCCACTGTAAGAGTAGGAATTTTGCACGAGACCCAGTTTGTATGTTTTAAAGATAGAGATACTGATTGATTTCGGCACTTAAAACTCTGAAAGAGTTCTGGTTCAGCCATGCAGAGCTAGAGCAGTGTGGGACTGAGCTAGCAGTGTTATAGCAGAAGTGCATGAGATTGCTGAAGCTCTGCAGTGTGCCAGAATGGTGGAGAGAGCATCCATCTGTAATTTGTATGATAAGCTGTTGTTCTTTTGTTGGTTCTTTAAGCCTTTAAAACCAATGTCTGTTTTTCTGCATGAATGGGTATTCATTCTTTTCTTTCGCCCTAGGAATACTGACAGGCACTTCTCAAAGGCGCCAGGATGTGGATGTTGACTTCTTCCTTATGTTCAGTGTGGTGGATGAGAACCTAAGCTGGTACTTGGATGAGAACATTGCATCATTCTGCACAGATCCGGGATCTGTAGACAAAGAAGATGAGGAATTCCAAGAGAGCAACAAAATGCATGGTGAGTGTCAATTCCGTAAAGCCACCACCTTTGCTCGGACGCTCTGGATGTGTCAGTGCTCTGATATCTTGAAACACACTTCCTGCTGTTGTATGTCAGTCTGTGGGTAGAGAGGAAAAGGGTTATGGAAAGCTCTGAGATCACATGATAAGCAAACTGTCACAAACTGCAGCAGCTCCGGGAAAGAGCATTTTGTTTTATTCTTTGGCTTGAGTGACTCACTTAGTTGTTTGGAGATTCTGAAAAATGGTTTGTGTTATGAAATGAGTTGTAGAGCCAAGCTCTCCAGAACAAGAGGAGGAAGGTTGGTTTCTCCTTCAAACTTGTCTGCTGTGACCTGCGGGTAGAAGCTCTGATGGCTCTTTTTCTAATCTCTGATTGTAAGTTTTTTGCCTTTTCAGCTATCAATGGTTATGTGTTTGGGAATCTCCCTGCGCTGACAATGTGTGCTGGGGATCGTGTTGCGTGGCACCTCTTTGGCATGGGCAATGAAATTGATGTTCATACAGCCTACTTCCATGGAGAAACACTCAGCATTCGAGACCACAGGACAGATGTGGCCAGTCTCTTCCCAGCCACTTTTGTTACAGCAGACATGATCCCTGGTAACCCTGGGAGATGGCTACTGAGCTGTCAGCTCAATGATCACATACAAGGTAAGAAGTTAAGTTTGAATCTGTTCTACACTCTGTGACTTCCCTTTTTTTCACCCAGTGTCCATCATTGTCCCTGTCACGGGTCTTGTGATGTAGTGTGGTGGGGGGCAGTGCCCTGGGCAACATTCCCACTAGAAATGTCCATAGTTAAATGGGCAATTCCTTGTCTTGTATGAAGTAGGGTCAATTGGCTGTTAATATGTAGGTGTTAATATGTAGGTCAAACTTACTGAGAGTGGTGTGATGTTCTACATCAGTTGCTGGTGAATGATAAATTTGACACAGCTGAAAGTTGAGATGAGGCAGTGCCCTAAAAGTGCTAGTTCCTTTAAGAATTCCTGGTGTGATACATTAGAAGGCTCTGTTTGCTGTCTGTCTGTAATCATGAAGCATGCAGAGTTTAAGTGTAAGGAGCTCTACTCACCAGCAGAAAGAAGCTCCTTTCTGTAGGAACAACCTAATCGCCTCTCAGCCATGTACCTTTTGGGAGAGCGGAGGAGGAGTATCCAGCTTCTGGCAGAAACGTGCTCTGTTCAGTGGCTGAGAGGTGCAACATGAAGCTGATGTGTCCTCCACCCTGTTGTGGGCAGCTGGGATGGCTGCCATCTATGAAGTTCGGCCGTGTTCTCGGCAAGCTCCGGAGCCCACCCTGCAGGGCAGAACTCGGAAGTACTACATAGCTGCAAAGGAGGTGCAGTGGGACTATGGACCTTCAGGACGTGACCTCAGCAGTGGGAAACAGCTGAGTGAGGTGGGCAGGTAAGCTGATGGTCTTTCAGCTGTGGTTGGGGGTCTCCAGTCTTCTGGGGGGAGGCTGGTAAAGATAATGTGGGGTTTATTCCTTAGCAAGCTGTGTACCTGCAGTTTGTGTGGAGTGGCCCATCCAGAAATACCAGCTGGTATAGCTGGGCTGAACTGAATGTAGTACTGGGTACCTCGGGGGACTTCCCATGGAAGTGTGCTGTTTTGTTTCATAGCCTCACCTATAAGCTCCAAGAGTCCCAGCTTGTGTGGAATGTGAGCTGCTGCTTTTGGCTCTGGGCTTTGTTGCTGCTTGTGTCTGACCTAGGAAGAAATGTAGAGGTCTGATGAGCTGTTAAGCAAACAGGTCCTGCAGCAGACACAGGGTGGCAGAGCTAGCCTGCAGATAAGCTTCAGTGTAGCCCTGCTGCAGCAAGCAGTTTCTCAGAAATCAGATGTAGTGACCTCTGTGACATCCTTCCATCCTCCGTGTCAGATGTTTTGATAGTGGCTGGTTAAGTGGTTTCTTTCCCTTTCAGACTTTAGCAGACTGAAACAAAGACATACTTCTCTCTCCAGCAGCTTCCTAGGGAAGGGAATGGAGAGAGAAGCAGAAGTGCAGAGAGGTTAATGATTTACCCAAAGCCCTGCAGTGACTCTTGCAGACCTTAAAACTGAAAGCTGTCACTGGTCCCTGTAACCAAACTGCATCTCCTGCAAGGCAGGTTACATCTGTGTATTGCTGAGCATGGTGACAGAAGAGGGAAATCTTTACAGCTGTTACATATTTTTGGTTATGCAGCTGTCCCCTGTGCTGTGTTCTGTCTTCCCATTTACTGTGCTGCCCTCATCTGAATATCTTGTAGGGAGATACTGTGCCTCTGAACCTGGCAGTCTCATTGGGAAGGGGCCCTGAATGAGCACAGCTGGTAGATGAGCCTGGAGGGTAGAAATGCTTCGCAGAGATGCTGCTAAACCTTGAGATGCCAGTGGCTTTGCCAGAGGAGTGTGTTGAAGGGACTCTGCTTAGGGTCCTTGTGGGAAGAAAACAGGACAAAAGGACTGATTATTTTTTTCATAAAAATGACATATCTGCTTTTTGCATTCAGCCCTGCTGAGCAGTTTTTCAAGCGCAGCCTCTACCGAATTGGAGGAGTCTATTGGAAGGTGAAGTATGTGGAATATACTGATGAGAGCTTCCGTGAGGAAAAGCAGCAGTCTGAAGAAGAGAAACACCTTGGGATACTTGGTAGGAATAATCCAGCAATACAAACCCTCTTTTGGTGCCAGTGTGAATGATGGGCTTATGTAAGGAGTCCCTTATTTCTTAGTATGGTGAGGTGTTTCAATGTAGAACACAGGGAACTGCCAGTGCCAGAGCACTCTTTGCAGGTCAGCAGTAAGGACTGGAGAAGCATGTTATAGAATTTGTGACAGTATGGTGTTTGTGACTGGAGTGACCCTGTGCTGCTGTGGAGTATCACCCGGCTGTGGTACAAATCCCCTGCTCACAGAAAGCTTCTGCTTCAGTGCTCTCCATGATACCCAGGTATAAGAGGTGAAGCAAAATACTCATATAGGGAGTCTGCAAGGGCAGATGAGTCATGTGAAGGCTGTGAGGTATGCAGTGGGAGCATGTGTAGGTGTGGGCCGATCTCCTGCGTCAGTGTAGACTAATGGCAGCAGAAGTCAGTGATAGTGGTGCTGGGAGAGGCCATGGGAGGAAGGAGCACATGGAAGAAAACACAGATCTGTGGGAAGAGAAAAAGGGTTGTTATTTTCAGTAGTAGCCACAGGCAGACAAGTGACAGAGGGTAATCTTGTGTATGAGTTCATAGGAATTGTGGATACTCTTTACTAAAATAAACAGGGAAGAAACATAAAAAATCAAGATAAGCATCATCCGCAGGGGGAGCTGCACAGACTCAAACTCATCTCCTTTCCACCTCTGTTCCCAATCTGTTGCCATCAGCCTTGGATGAAAGGTGGCCCTGCCTTGCTTCGTTCACCTGGTTGTCCTGGGATTTGCTCTGTTGTTGACATACTTTCTCTGCTGTTTGTGTAGGTCCTGTAATAAAAGCTGAAGTTGGTGACACCATCCTGGTGACGTTTGCTAACAAAGCCTCCTGGCCATTCAGCATCCAGCCTCATGGAGTGTCCTATGGCAAGGCATGGGAAGGGATGCTGTACCATGATGGTTTGTGGCTTTTATTTTTATTAATTCAATACTCTTCCTGGTGGTAGAGCTCCATAGCCTGTGCCTCTTCTGTGTTGAAAGTTCCTGCAGCCAGGAAGGACTGAATGTGCTCAGGAGCTGGGTGGCACTCTGCCTGGTCCTCTGGGTCTGAGGAAGAAGTGAAGGAGTCTTCCTCCAGGTTTTATGCCCAGGGAGGGTGCCTGAGGTAGTTCCATAGTTCCAAAGGTATCCTTTTCACCTGAGAAATGGTAAAACTAAGCCTCAGACAGTTTCTAACTGTTTGAGACCTGCTGAGCAGGGAAACATGCCACCTGCATTCCTGCTTAGGTAGCCTATGTACTTCCAACACATGTCCTAGATGCAGTGATATCTACTTATTTGCTGTCAGTGTGCCCATCTCTGCCTTGATAACAGGAAGGGGATTGTGAGAGCAGCTGTGTGCACTTTCTGAACACTTCATGTTGTACCACAGATGTCTAGTGACAAGCATGAAAGTGTAACTGGTGAGAAGATGCAACTGGGTTTGTACAGACCTTAAGAATAACCATGCCCATCTGCTTTTGAAGGTGTGTCCCAAAATGGGGTGTCTGTTCCACCTCTGCACAACTTTACCTACGCATGGACTGTACCGAAGCATGTTGGGCCGACATCCAGCGACCCTCCCTGCCTGAGCTGGATGTACAGCTCTGCTGTGGACCCCGTCAGAGACACCAGCTCAGGCTTGGTAGGCCCTCTGGTCATCTGCAAGCCAGGCACTTTGGATGACAACAACAAACAGGTAAAAAGGATTTTTCCTGCCATGCAGGTGAAAATCTGCATGGTGTGTTCAGATGGTGGCGATGCTTTGAGGTTTGGGGGAGTCTTCCTTGTTCTGCAGTTTCAGCTCATTTTCAAGCAGAGCTTACTGCAATTGAAAATTTACATCAGTCTTTGGTTGTGATGAGAGAGAAGTGAAATCTGGGAGATGGCCAGAACTTGCTCTTGGGGTTTCAGTCAGGGATAGCACAGTGCAGTAAGTCTGGGGAGAGCAGCAAACCAACCTGGGGAAGTGCAAGACGTTAACAGACTTCTGTTGTGAGAGATGGTAGGCAGCAGAAAAACAGCCTGGTGTCACTGTACCTGTCTGGCAGTTTAGATCAGGGAGTGGCTGAAAGATCTGAACACAGCTGCTGCTAAGCCTCCCTGGAGGAGTCTGCTCTCACTGGTGGCACGGTGTAGCTGAACTGAGAGTTCAAAGTTGAACTGAACTGAGATTGGAAGATTCACATTTCTGCATTAGTGAGCTGGCTGAGCTGAGAGGATCGTCAATGAAGTCCTCTGTGTGAAGGAACTGTGGTAATAAGACCTTTTTAGTATTGAGAGGGAATAAACAGAACAGGTGGACTTATCTGGAAATGTATGATTGGAAGAACCATCTGGGGCAGCAATTCTGGCTCCATGATGTTAGGCAACCCTTCAATTAATGGCTCATTGGGAAAGATGCAGTCATTCCTCACACCTATGTGCCACAGACTGCAAAATGCTGAGCCTTGTCTACAGGGTGTTTTCCTTTGTACAGCTAAGGAAACATACCAAAGTGAGCATCTGGACAGTACTGGCAATGTTCTGTTAATGAGGAAGCACCATCCTGTGCAACATGCATCTCTTAGGAGATTTACATTTTTAAGGCTTTAGGGCAATACAAAATCCCCAAACTAAGACCTGTGGTAGGAGAAAGGAGGGGAGGGCTGTGATAAGCCAGCCCCATTGGCTGGGTTCTCAGGTCTGATTTGAATGGGTAGTGAAACCTACAGTAAATGTAAGCATGGGGGGGAAGGAGGCAGTGTTGTTGTGCTCCTCTCCTGATTTTGATCTCTTTACTCACATGGCATGTCAGGGCAAACCTGAGAGTGGTGCTTCTTGAAGAGCAGAACTGAAACACTCAAAATAAGCGAAGGACAGCCCTGCCCTCAGTGAGCCAAGTTACGGGAGAGGGGGGAAATAAGAGCCAAACAAAACAGTTTGATCTGTAAGGGTAGCAAATGGGGACACTTTAAAAATTAACAGCCATCATTGTGATTGTATCTTAGAAAGGTATCGACAAAGAATTTTACCTTCTCTTCAGTGTGTTTGATGAGAACCTCAGCTGGTATTTAAGTGCAAACATAAAGTACTATTTGAGGATGGAAGAGACTTCTCTGAAAAAGGATGATGGCTTTGAGGAATCGAACAGGATGCATGGTATGGCCTGATGCTGTTCTGCGGGCAGCAGGAGTTGAACCTGCCAAACACTGCTCAGCGCTCACCCAAAGTCTGAGTTGGGAAGCTGGAGTGGCTGTGTGTTGTGCTGGGCTGAAATTAAGCAAGGCCAGAGAGTGGGTGGGATGTGGGACGAGAAGCACTGCTGTCTTGGAAAGTCTGTCCTGAGTGTGTTCTGGGGTGAATTAAGAGGAAGATGCTTTTCCAGTGGTATGCTCACCCTATCCATGTAGATGCACAGAATAAACATCCTGGCTGATATCTACCAGAGAGTGAATTGTTCTCTCCTTTGCAGCCATCAACGGATATATGTTTGGTAACTTGCCTGGGCTGGATATTTGTGAAGGAGACAATGTGTCCTGGCACCTTCTGGGATTGGGCAGTGAAGCAGATGTACATGGAGCTGTGTTTCAGGGAAACACTCTGCAGATGAATGGGATGCGGAAGGATTCAGCCAACCTATTCCCCCATACGTTTGCTACTGCCTTTATGCAACCTGACAACAAGGGTAAGAGTCTGCACATTTAACCCAGCATCAGGATTGTTACTGTGGCTGGTTCATTAGCAGTGTGAACTCTTGCATATTACAAGCTGAGCTGTGCATTGCATCTTGTTTAGCACTATTTGCAAGCCCAAAGCTCTTGTCTTTGCACCTGATTCTGGAGAAGAATGGGAGATACGGAATCTTGTCCCATCATCCCAGATTGATTCTCTAAGCTGCCACTTGCTATTTGTAATAGTAGCTCTGATGCATGTTGCTGCCTGTAATCCATAGAAACAGGCAGCCGTACCATTCAGAATGAAGCAGAGTTGTCATGGTGTGCAGAGGTTCATAATAACAGACCCATGTCTTCCCAGTTAGGGAGTTAGGCACACAGTGCTACCTCTCCATCATGCCAGCATGCCTCAGCTGCTGCTTGTCTCCTCCCCTTCAGCTTCTGTAGGCTAGATCTCTTGCTTCACCAGCAATGGTAGCATAGTTGTCACTTCCTTGGCTTTTTCATGTCTAATAAGCTGCTTGTCATGTGCAGGACGGCCTACCGAGGTAATTTTTGTGTGGGACTTTGTCATTCCTGATTGGTTTCTCTGCCAGCCCTTTTTAATCTCAGCCTATGGCAACCAAGCTCCCTAAACAAACACTCATATCTGCACAGCACGCAGACCAGTGTCAGCCATGTCACACGCTGTGGGAAGCGCTGCTTCCCGGCATCTTTGAAGCAGCTGATGTCCTGTTTGTGCTGCCTCCCGCAGGGACTTTTGAGATCTATTGCCAGACAAGCAATCATTACCAGGCTGGAATGAAGGAGCGGTACTCGGTTTCCAATTGCAACAGGAGGGCTCTGTCTCCTGCTCTCCCGTACAGAGTGGTGCGCACGTATTACATCGTGGCGGAGGAGCTGGAGTGGGACTACGCGCCAGACCGGAGCTGGGAGAGAGAGCGGCACAACCACTCTGCCGAGAGGTACAGCCCTGAGCTGGGGAAGCCCTGGGCAAAGTTGTTCAACAGACCTTAGTCAAACCTGTTGAGCGTCTTGGCCGTGTGTGGCATGGTGCTATGCTATGGCACGTGCCCAGTGCTGCAGGGGTTGGTGGCATAGCCCAGGTATCACTGCCAGCCTTGGCAGATGAAGCAGGTCTCTGGGAAACCTGTCAGCTGCTGAGCCCTGTACCACGGGCTCAATGCCTGTGCCTTGTGAGCATTTGAGTAACACAGCACTTGTTCTGCACTTCTCAGCTATGCCGACATATTCTTGAGCAATAAGGATGGACTGATCGGCTCCAGGTACAAGAAAGCAGTTTACAGGGAGTACACAGATGGGACTTTCCAGACCCCTAAGGCTAGGATAAATGGTGACGAACATCTGGGGATACTAGGTAAGGAAATCTGCGGAGTATTCCATTCATGCAGGTGGTGCTTGGGCTAAGGGCTGTAACCTGAAGGCCTCCTGCCTCAAGCGTCTGCTGTGTATGCCAGCAAGGAGAAATCTAGAGTGTATCTGTCCAGATCTGCCAGCTTTGGATAAAGCAATAAAGAGGATCCTGAGTGCAGCCCTGTAGTAGAGAGCTGGGTTCTCATGCCTGTGTTTGCTGCCAGTTTTCTTCCATGCCTGAAGCAAAGCACTTCTCATGTCTGCATTTCTCTGTGGAACAATCTGTCTTCTGTAGAGCAGTCAGAGAGATGTAGGTGAAAATCTGTAGGTATGAAAGGGTTTTTGGAGGGGGGAATAAAAGATACAAGCTTTGCAAAATGCAGAAACACAATGAAGTGTTGATGGAGGTCTGTGGAGACATTCTTTTTATGAACCCAGGACTACAAGTGGTGGCAGGGCAGAAAAGTTGAGGCCATTTGAAATAGACTGCAACTCTGATCTGTGATGCTGTCAGTCCTTATTGAGTGTTGCCAGTTTTTATTTTTTTTAAAACCAAAACCAAAATGTTGTAAAACTTGGTATAGCAGTATTCAGAAGTTGAGGCCTAGTTGGATGGGGCACAGCTAAAACATGTAACAGCCTTCATTTCCCTCATTTGTGAAACTCACATTTTGTTGAATTGGGACTGTTCTCCAATTGTCTCTTCTGGTGGGTGGTAGAGTTATGGCAGTGAAGAGTGAGGGGAGCATCATATGTATTATAAGGAAGCATTTCTGGGGAGAAAAGAGTGAGAAAAGTGGGGAATAATCTTAGAAGATATGGCAGTTCTTGCTGGTCTTAATGTACATTACTACTGTTTTCAGGTCCTTTTCTGTGGGCAGAAGTGGGAGAGATTCTCAATGTTGTATTCAAGAACAATGCTTCACGACCTTACTCCATTCATGCCCATGGGGTGCTGGAAAGGCAGACAGGACAGCCACAAGTAGCCCGTCCTGGTAAGTCACAGTATTCTCCATCAGTATTCCTGCACTAAGTTAAGAAGCTAATTTTAGCCTACAGCTAGATTGTTTCTTTATATAGGCTTAGATGTACTTGTTTTCTTCTCATAGAGGACTGGAACAGAACAAAAACTGACCTTTCGGGTTCACTGTGTTTTTTTTCTGACTGTCACTTATGTGGGCAGCCCAGGGGGGTTTTGTGTTTCTGCTGTGACTTTGGGATAAATGCAACACACATCTTCTGTATGGCCTTGTCCCCAACAGTGAGCGTGATCTGTCTGCGAGAAGAAGGCTGGTCACAGTCCTCAGCTCAGTTGCTGGCCTGGCAGCCCTGGTCTGATGGCCTCTGTTCTTCATGATCTGTCCTTGTTGTAATGTGCACAGATGCTTTCCAGGATGCCAACTGGAATTTTGTTCATGCTCTAGATGTCCATTTATGTAATTTTTAATCCCCTTCAAGAGTATGCTCATCAGAAGGTTGTCTCTGCAACAAACAGGCTTTAAGCTGGGCCCTGTCTTTCTGAGATATATTGCTAATAAGCAAGATATTAACTTTAGAAAGGAATTGGAGCATCATAAATAAACTTAAAGAGGTGAAAGATCATCCCAAACATTGCTGGTGCTGAAGAGGGGTGGAATTCCCTTGCTCTGGTCTAATCTTAAATATGGCAGATAAGACGGAGTTGTGTCAGTTCCAGTTAGTGTGTATCACTTGTGAGATCTGCTTCATTTGTGAGAGGGGAGCTTCCAGCCTTCCTTTCAGCACCTGTGAGTGATGCAATGTCCAACAGAATGGGTTGTAATTCTGAGACAAGATCGTCTTTTGTTTTTGTTCTGCTTTGCTGCTACTCAAAAAGCTGGTGACTCCCTTTATGGCGGTGGTGCTAATGGTGCTTCTGTCCTCAGGTGACATAGTGACATACCAATGGGAAATTCCTGAGAGGTCTGGGCCGGGGCCAGATGATTCAGCCTGTGTCCCTTGGATCTACTACTCCATGGTAGACCCTGTGAAGGTAAAATATGAGAAGCTAGAACTAAAACACGTGATGAGACCAATTTTTGTCTTGTCTAGAGAACAATACAACTTGAGTATGCTTTAGGAATTGGCCCAGGTGAAGGGCAGAAAAACCACCTAGTTGGCATATCTATCATTCTCTTGGGAGAGGGGATCCTCTAAATCTGCCCTGGTATTTGTCACTATTTTCCTAATGCAAGCCTACATAAAAGAATTCCATGTCATGCTGAAATTAACTTTCCCTCAATTATTTGCAGGATGTGAGAACATCTCCCAGTGAGTTTTTGCTTCAGTTGATGAAAAGTTCAATTCAGGAAGGCAGCAATTGTCCAAATTTAGAACAGATAGATAAAATAGGGAAATTCTGAGCTTTGAGATCTGCTGTTGTAGCACTGATTTCACAAAGAAAACAACCTGAATGATACTGCAGTAAAGCATGACATTGAACCTGGACGTAATGGACTTTTCCTTTTCAAGTTCTGGATGTCTTTGCAGAGTGGGGATTATTTTAATACCTTTCATGTTTTGACTTTGATTTGCATTCATAAGAGCCTGATGGTCTCTGTCCTTGTGCTCAGCTACTTGATTGTTACCAGTGAGAGTACATACACAGCAGCACAGTGTAAGTGGGGTGTGATGCAGGGAGCAGTTGCTGAAGGGGGAAGAGCTCAGATTTTTTCCCTTCCTTTGGATTAGGATATGTACAGCGGTCTGATTGGACCCCTGAAGGTCTGCAGGAAAGGGACACTGCAAGCTGATGGGATCAGGAAGGATGTGAAGAGGGAGTTTGCTCTCCTGTTCCTGGTTTTTGATGAAAATCAGTCCTGGTACTTAGAAGAGAATGTGCAACGTTACAGCAGTGGAAGTCACAAGGATATTGACCTGCTGGATGAGAAGTTTGTGGAAAGCAACAAAATGCACGGTAATGCTGGCTGGGCTCTTTGGCACCCAGCTGTCGCTGTCTGTGCAGGGTTATTAATGACTCTCTGACCACTATAAGCATTCAGGAAAGCCCAGAAAACAAGAGCCTGACTTCTGGTGACTTCACTCACCCTTTTCCTTCAATGGTGGCACAAAGTTAAACTCTCGGTTGTTTTCAGTATCGTAGGACAGATGCCACAGATCTTTGATTTCCAATGAAAGCTATTCATTATGACTGTCTTTCTCAGGAGAAATAGCAAGATATGGGCTGGAGAGTTTAATATCTGGTGTGCCTGAGTGACTCTGGACAGGAAATACTAGATGTGAAATAAAGATGTCAGATTGTTTTTGTTCTGTTCATCTTGGACCATTAGAATGTTATATTTCAAATAATGAAACTGGCTGTGTGGCAGCAATACACAGACTGGTTCTCTTAGCTGATTACAAAAAAACTATCCCTACTACAGCAGAACTAACAATCTTCCTCTAAAATCATGTCTTATTTACAGTTCCTTACATACTGTATCTGCTTTTCCACCTAAAGTATTCTCAGCAGTACCAGCCCCTAGGCAGCTGCAGAGATGAGAACAGCAGAGTTGTGTGGTGTGCTATTATTACTATTATTTTATATAGGTAATATAAGGAATCTCCAAATACTAACGTCTGTTCAGTTACAATTGTCAGCCCAATATTACAGCTAGTAAAGCAACACACTAAAGTTGAACGCTTGCTTTGGGCTGCAGAAAGTGCCTGTGGCAGATATGGAGTAAAACATGTGAGGTCCTGTTTTCAGATCAGGTCTCTTCCAGTACTTTTCCCTCTACTGTCATCTGAGCATGGCAGTTGTCCTGTGAACATTAATCAGCTCACTCGCTGTTTGGGTTTCTATTCTGTGTTTGCAGTCAAAGCATTATTCCTTCTTGCTATGCCAATTATGAAATGAAGTCCCACCATGTAGTGATTTCCTTTTCCCCTAGATGATTAGCACACAATGTGTGCAGGCAGCATAAGACATACAGAATAACAGGGTTCCTGTTGGCAGAAATTGCCTGTTGTCATTCAGAAAGTAAATGCTTCTGAGTTGTACATATTTCCCTTGTTTTTGAGCCAGGCTCTGGGTTTTCAGCAAGTAATTTTTTATAGATCATTGGGATGAATTACAGTGTGGCTTTAGATGCAAGCTGCGTCTTCTGTATCTGTTAACAGAATGAATATGTAGTTAGTCTATAGACTGCCAGATGTTTCGGGACACTTGTATGGAAAATGTGAAATGCTGATGCTCTGGTTCCTAGATGAGCTTTGAAACACCTAACTTTTGTCCTGCATCTTCTTCCACTGAGGTGATTCAGCATTTTTACCATTTCAATAATACCTTTTTTTTTTTTTCCCCTGTTATTCACTGCCCAGCAATCAATGGGAGGCTCTATGCAAATCTGCCTGGGCTGACCATGTTTGAAGGAGAGTGGGTGAACTGGTACCTGCTGGGAATGGGACAGGAGATTGATGTCCACACGGTCCATTTTCATGCTGAGACCTTCATATACAAGGTAAGAAGATCGTGCTGATAATAAAATGACCACTGGTATCATTGCATTTGCATGACTCTGACTTGAACTTCTTGAATGGTTTCACAGGAACGGTGCACAACGTGGGATTACACGCCCAGAATTGACAGGCTGAGCCTCTGTTTTTAGCTGATGTGCCTAGCTAATGCTGCTTTGGTTTAGGCATTACTGTATTGTATTTGATTTCTCAGTTACAGCCCTGGAGCTGTTCTTTGGAATGTTCTGTAGAGCTTTTATAAACTGTAGCAGCTCTGAAGTGGTCTCCAGTAAAGCTGACAGAATTCTAGGGACGCACAGAGTGCTGCTTGTTAAGTGTCCCTTCTCCTTCACAGAGTGGCAAAAGCTACAGAGCAGATGTTGTGGATCTCTTTCCTGGGACCTTTGAAATGGTAGAGATGCTGGCTGGGAACCCTGGGACGTGGCTGCTTCACTGCCATGTGTCTGACCATATTCATGCTGGCATGGAGATACTCTTCCAGGTCTTGCCCAAACAAGGTCAGAAATGATCCCTACTTACTACCATCAAATGTGTAACAGCATTTTCTATGAATGCTGCTAAATTGTTTGTATCACGCTTAGCAACTCTTTTGTACCATAAACAGCTAGTTAATTGAGCGTGTAATTGCCGTTAAGACATTCTCTTTGAATATAGTAATACTTGCAGCTGGAGGTAATAAATTGATTTCTGGAGTTTACTTTGCATAGGGTATTATTATGAGATTTATTTTAGCTTGAGTTTGAGAAGCAAAGTTCAGCCATCAGATAGCAATTGTTCCCAATACGGATATTACTGGTGAGAAGTCAGGTCTGTTTTTTGGACTCAATTTATTCAGCCCACACTTTGTCACCCACTTCTTGTTTCCTTTCAGAGCCAGTGCCTGCAGTTTTGAACTATGATGAAGGTAATGTATGGCTTGCCCTGCTAAGCTGTGTGTGTATATGTGTGAGGCAAAGAATTAGAGATCTCCTGTCAGTATGGAGACCTAGATTTGTGCTAGAATGAGGGGAGAAAGGAGGAGCACAAACAGCCTCCTCAGCTGGACTGGGCAGCATTAGCCTGATGTTTGGCTACTGATGGGTAATAGAGAAGTTCCGGGTAAGTTAGCTTATCTGTTTCTTACATATCTGTGCTCTGATGACTAAAAATAAAATGCTTGGGCTTGTTTGACCTTTTTTTGACTTAAAACCTCAGTGGCCTCATACCCTACTTCTGCATATGAATTTATCATACAAGCAGAGATTCAAAGGGTTGTAAAGCAGGATGCTGTGATTTTTATTTTTTTATTTTTTCCTGATTCCTTTCAAGTGAAACTCACAGGGGTAATAGATCAGTTTTTTTTCCCCCTTTTTGGACTGTCACTGCCTGTATGGTTGAGGGAATGTTCAGATTAAGTCCCTCCAGCTAGTCATAGTGGGAGCACCACCAAGCACGACTTCCTTCTGGTCTGTTATACACACAGGGAAAAAGTTTAAGCATATGCTGTCATTCTTTAAGGTTGTTTAAAGAACAGATGGTTGAGCAGAATGAGGGAAAAGGAAAGTAGTGTGGTGTTTTTTTGTTTTTTTTTTTTTTACAGTTCTCTGGAGGTAACATTTGTAAGAGTTCATGGTGGTGTGTTCTTCCCTTTTACTTTTCCATCACTTTACAACTACTCCTATATTTCTCAGCTGCTTTCAGTAAACCCAGCTGAGCGGGTTTCAGAGACAGCTTCAAATGGTTGAAAATACAACCATCCATCTGCAAAGCTTCAGTCTCAGTACTGGCAATTCTGCTGTCTTCTCAACAATGTTTTCCTCAATCAGAATGGCTGTGAAGAAAAGTAGATGTACTTTTGACAGCAGTAGTGTGACAATACTTAAGTAACTTGTTTTGCATTTACTTGAGCATCAGCCTAGGTATGCTCGTGAAGTAAGAACCTTGACTGAGGGTTGCTGTCTGTGCCAACAGCTGCCTTCCTCAGGGGATTTCTGCTGTTTCCCTATAGAAGCATAAGAGCTCAGGATGTGACGTGACTCACTGCTGGCAAGGCTGAGAAGTGCATTCTGCGCAGCAGCAGGAGCCACACGCAGGGGCAGCCTGGAGCAGAGTGGGGACCTCGCAGGAGCCCCAGCCCAGATGTGTGTTCTCATCTCTGTTCTTTTCCTAGCTCAGCCACTGCTGCTTCACACAACCTCCAACTGCCTTCCTCATGAGTGGCTTAGCAGTGTTTAGCTGATAGGGCTGGGATAGCTGTGAGACATGCTGGGTTTGTGGGATGGAGTGGAGTAGGGAAGGAACCATTTATTCTCAAATTTCTGACCTGAGTGCTGTGGGTCTGTTGGGTTGTTGGTGACTGGGTCTGCTTTAGTTTGCTTTGATTGTGTTAGGTCAGTCTTTTGCTCTTTTCCCATATTTCTCGGAACCTTTCAGTGCCAATGAGAGTGGGAAATAATACAACCTTTTATTTTTTTTTTTTCCTCTCAGGGGCACAACCTGAGGATGAGGATGACTCCCAGAAGGTCAGGCTTTTTGGAGCTAAGTTGCCTCTAGGGCAAGTAGAAGCTGCAGTCATTATTCTAGCCATTACAGGATTGGTCCTCCTCCTGATTGCTGCCTTCCTCCTGGGAGTTGTCATCTACCTCCGGAGGCAAAGGAAGCTGAGACGCAACCGGAGGTCTATTCTGGATGATGGATTCAAACTCATGTCTAAAAAGAACTCGGGGCTATAACAGCCACATACTAACTCTGGCTGTGTTCACATGGTGAGCATTGTTTGCAGCAAAGACTTCAGAGCATCACTTCCATTGCACACTGGGCTTCTAGAAGCCAGCGTGGGGAACCCTTTCCACTGAATGAAGGCAAACAATGGGAGTAAAAGGTCCTTCTAAAATACTTCTCATCTACAAGAAAGGAAGGAATTTCCTTATTTTCTTCTCTCCAGAACAGATTTGGTCTTCAGTAGAAGCTCTTGGACCAAATTCAGTCTTACTCCGTTGCCAGAGCTGAGTTGGACATTGCCTCACAGTCTCACAACCAAACTGTGAGCCTTTATTCCCACCCCCTCCCCCCGCCCCGATTAACTTAATCTGTGGATCTGTGGTTTTAAGTGTGGATTTTTTCTGATGAATCAAGTAAGAATGCAGTAGACAAAATGTTAATTTAGAGTTGGATTGCTGTTTTTTGATGAGTAATTGGACAGATGTAAGTTCAGGGCAAAGCATTTCAGTGTCTGAGAGCTACATCGTGAGCATGGCAGCAGCTGTGCCTCTCAAACAGCCTTGCTGATGCATCTTTGTGCAGCAACCTGGGCAGGGTATTCTGAGCACAGGTGTTTTGTGCTGGGAGATGAAGCTTCCCTGTGCTGCAGAGCATCTGGTGACTTCCCTGTGCCACAGTTCTGCCTGTGAAGTGCTGCACCCCAGTACCCCCAGTGCAACTCCTTTGCAGCAGGATCGAGGCTGCTGTGGTGTTCTTTAGTGTGGTTGGCTCTCGCACACTTCCCTGCAGTTCTCTCAGTTCAGCTGCTGCTACGTGGCTGCAGTAAGCAGAGCCAGAGGCTCAGTGCAGTGTGACCTGGGGTTTGTGCTTGGGGCAGAAGTGTGAGGGGCTTCCACTGACAGTGTCAGCAGTGTGCTGCTGTGACAGCCCTGGCAGGGGTTGCAACCCCTGCACTCGCCCAAGGGGATGTGGGCTGTGGGGGCTGCCAGGAGCGAGCGTTGCTGGCATGTGGGGTGGCACGGCCCTGGCAGTCTCCAGGCCCTGTGTCTGCGGTCAGGCAGTGCCTGTCCTTCCACAGTCACACTGCCCTGTGTGGTGGCACTGAGCTGCTCTGTGTGTGCTTGTCTGCATGCTCTGCTGAGTCCCTGAGTGTGTCCGTGCTTATGTACTTCTGTCCTTGGTCTTAAATGGAAAAGATAGAAAAATCCTTTCTGTGTGTCTTTTGGTAACAAAGCAAAGCTAGCTGAGTGGCTCTAATGATAAGGAACTGCTGTGGGCTGTTTAGGTGTATCGCTCTTTTATTTAGAGTGTTGGTTATGATGTTCTTAATCATACTCGATTCATACTGGGTTCAGCTGCTCTTTCCTTTAGCAAATGGGGAAAAAGTTCATTAAGCTTGGTGAGGAGCTGGAGGGCTGTTGAGTGCTCTGAACACGAGTGCTCTGCTCATTGTCAGCCCCAGTTCAGCTGCTGCTGCTACAGGCTTCCCACTCCTGGACAAATTTTAGCTCTGTCATCAGGAGTAAGAATTGTGCAGGAAACTTTCATTTCCATACCTACTTTGTCGGAAAAAATAGATAACATTTATCCCCTTGTGCTGAGAGAAAAAGGAGTTGTTTTAAGTGTATTCATCTAAAAACAGAAAGGAGGAAGTCACCCCTTCTTCAGTTCTTCATTGGGGTTTCATTGCTGGCTGTGAAGCAGGGAAGCATAGGGGCTGGAGCAGGATCTCCACATCCTGCGTGTTCCTTACCCAGCAGGCTGCCAGGATTTCTCCAGAGCGATGCTGGGTTTGGGTTGATGGGATGCTGCTGGAGGTCTGCTCTCCAGCTCTGTCCTCAGCCCAGGCTGTGGAGGGAGCCTCACTGAGCAGCTCTTCTGCTTGGACAAAAGAGGACACAGCTTTCTGCTGGTGGGGGGGACAGCTGTAACAAACAGTCAGTGTCTTCACAACTGTCTCATATCAGAAGTTGGTTCTGCCAGCTGGTGTGAGTGTGTGGAGGAGGAGATGTTTCACAGTTCTGGTGACTGGGCTGCCTGTGGCCTGTGAGCAAATGTTTGTTTTGGCAGCACGCCTTCTGAGCACCTGACAGCATCTCCTTTCTGCTCATCCCTGATGCACAGCCAGCCACCAAGGAGTCACCTCAGCTTGAAGATTTGAGCACGAAGGGCAGGACCAGGCTCAGTACTGCTGCCCCGGGGCACACAGTGGGATGGAGATGGCACTCCTCCTCATTTTACTCCCAGTTTAGCAAGTGTAACACTTCATGGTTTCTGAGCTCTTTAAAAGTGTTTGTCTTTCTTTCTGTGATCATGCCGAGGAAGGTGTGGGTGACCCTTGTGTTTCAACCTGAAGCAAGATCTGATGTGATTTGCATCTGTGATACCTCTGGAGGTGGGGACAGAGGTGTAAGGTGCAATTGCTCTGTGCTGAGCTGAGACAGTAAACCTGGGGCTGCTCCCACCTCTTTTGTCCATGCAAAGTAAGTTATGTAAGGAAAAATCTGTAGTGGTTTGAGCTGGATCACAGAACAGCTGAGGTCATCTTGTCCAGTCCTGGCTAAGCAGGGACACCTGTAGCAGGTTGCCCAGAACCATGTTCAGGCTGCTGTTAGTAACTCCATGAATGATTTCAGGTGGTAAATACAGAAAAGGATTGCAAGTGCACCCATTTGGGCACAGGGAGTGAAGTGCAGGCATCCATGTTTTTTTAGATACCTTAATGCTGTAGGGAACTTCAACAAAATGCCGTGTCTCACTTCATAGTGCTGTTATAAGTACAGAACATATTTATAGAAGAGCTCATTTTTTTATAGGTTTCTTTTGTGGGATATGCATAAGGAACAGCTGAGGTTTCCTACTGTATTTGCTTACAGCAATATGAGGTAGACACAAATCAAAAAGCCTTCAGGATTTGCACATGGAAGTATAAGAGGTTGTCTTGTTTTGCTTTCACAAACCATAAGAGTTAAAGTCAAATTAACCCGAGGCACACTGTAGAGATAGACTAACACTGGTCTTTCATGCGTAATGTAGTCTTTGGTTCTGAAGTAAATAATGTGCTTTGTAGTATGTAACCACCATGCGGGCTATTTGCTATGGCTATAATTTTGTTGGCCCAGCAAATTACAGGGGCGGTGTAAGCTCAGAGCTGTGTGCACTTACACTGCCCAGGGGAAGGAGCTGAAGCACAACGGCTGCAAAGCAAAGTGATCTGCAGGAGCACAATCAGATGGTTCTGAATGCAGGCAAAGGCTGGCATTCCTCTTATCCCTACTCACTGTTACAGCTGCCAGTGGGGCCTTTACCAAATCCTCTTAGATCTGTATTTCCACAATGTTGTCATGTTCTTACCAGTTCCTACAGCCATCCTGCCTGTCAGTGCTCTCACTGGTGGATACCCGTCCATGCAAATCCATGGGAGGAGTTTTAGAATGACAGTGCATTAGGATAGAAGGAGCATCACCAAGAAAGCTGAGCTTGAAAAAGAGGAAAAAAAAGTGCCGAGGAAGGATGGCAGCAAGGATTTCTGTTCAACAGTGGAAATGGGAGAAAGCAGTGACTGAGATCTTGGCTCCCTCCTGCGCTGTTGGAATCACCAGGATAACAATGGTAACAGCTCTGAGCTGTTGCTCCCAGAGATGCCCCTGGGCTGTCAGCGCCTGCAGAGCCCAGAAGGCAGCTGGGGAGCAGCACCAGTTTGGTGCTGGGCTCAGCCCTGTGGCAGCCTGGGCAGCTCCCCTACCAGGCGGCCCTCCTGTACCCATCTACATTGCTGGAGAGCAGTTTCACCCATTGCAGAGATGCTCAGAGCTGGGGGTGTGGATGTGGCTGGCAGAGTGCGGGCAGCAGTGCCTGGTGCTGGGTGTCACCAAGCGCTGCCTTGCACAGCTCTTGTTCTGAGATGTGTTTGTAACACTTGGTGTAGAAATGAGCTGTGATGCTGAAGTGAACATGAATGTGTAGCTTTTCAGACAGACAAAAGTAATTTTGTAACATGTCCATTGAAATAAAGTAAACCTGAGCTTCTCTTTTATTTATTTATTATTTTTCTTTTCTTTTTTTTTTTTTTGCTTGACTTATTTTTCACCAGGCTCTGTTTTCCTGCTCCCATGTCCCTCTGTCTGCTCTCCCTACCTGGTTTACTGCAAATGAGGGCTTGTAATCCCTATACTGGTTTGGGTGCTCTGTCTGCCCTTCCTCCAAGGAGAGCATTTTCTTGGGTAGCAGCAGCAGGTTATGCACAGACTCCTCAAGCTGCCACCAAGCTGCAGCTGAAGATGTGTTTCTTACAGCTTTGGTTCAAAGGAATTTCTCACAGTCCTTCACTGTGTTTCAAGCTGCTGTCCCAGGAGGCTTCATCCTGAAACAAGCAGAGGCAGAATGAGCACAGAACTCTGTGGTGAAGCAGGGAGCTGCTTGCCATCAAAGCAGGTGCTGGGCCCCAGGGTCATTCTGCAGTGCTAATGGAGAAGCTGCCTCTGAAGGGAAGGAAGGCAGCAGTGTGAGGATGGTTGTGTGGAGCAGCATGATGCTCTCAGTGAGCAAAATAATGATTACCTGAACTGCTTTCTTTTTAAATAAAGCCATAGTGGGAAGAAAGGAGAATGAGAGAGAAGCTGTACGTGTAACCAAGGTACCACATTTGCTGAAACACTGGTCTCAGAAATTGCTGATGAATTTGGTTGCAGGCTACTCTGGCAGTGGGATAGCAGCAGGACTGGGCATGTGATCAATGGATGGCTTTTACAGGAAATTAGAATGTATGGTGTTAAACTTCAAATACCACCTGTCTCCAAAATCAATTTGTTTGTTAATTTGTTCCTGTCTGGGGGAAAGTGTATCTGTTACACAGTAGGCATTGTTTGTAAATTTCAAATCCTCTGGTGTTCTTGAAAGGGTTTATTCTGCATTCTTAAATCCTGGGAAGCAGAGTTCCATTTCTTTTTTGTTTAATCTGCCGTTTGTCCTAAACACTGACCTAGTTTATGTAAATGTGTGTACAGATGTCTGTGGACACACACAGCAGACAGTCAATGTTTGCAGTGTGTCGTTGGAGCAGTAGTGTAACCATGGAGGGGGTCCTCTTTGCCCCCAGATTTCTGCAGGCCCTGTATGTGGGAATGCATCACACCCCACGTGAAGGATTTCATCTGCAAGGTTCCCAACTTCTGCCTCGCTGTGCTGTTACACGGCAGCTGTGCTCAGAGCAGAGTGGGGGTGTTCTGTGTCTCAGGGAACACCACAGTTTTCAAGATGTAATCCCTTTCCAACCCACCAGAAAAAGCCAACCTGCAATTCTGACTGAAAGTTCTTGCTTTGATGCCTGAATAGAACTGAATCATGCATTCCAGTTCTGATTTCTGAAAAAAACAGACAGTTTTATGTTAGCACTATGGCATCTCTTTCAAGAGCTGCTCACAATGGGAAAATGATCTCATACCTTCAGTCTCCAAAGATGTCCTGGTGCTACTGCAGTGTTTCATTTATTTTTACAAGGCATGACTGCACCCGATGTTTCAAGAGAGAGACATCGGTAAAACCTTGTGCAAGTTCCTCCCACCGTTTCTTACTCTTATACATTTCAGGAGACTTACCCAATTCCTCATCATCCGTAACTTACAGAGAAAGCACATCTGTTATGAAATGGCAGTGCCCACAATAAGGCACAAGGCGGGAGAAAAGCAGCTGCCTGCCCTCACACCTGAAGGTTACCTGAGGAAGAAGGCCTGACCTGCTGCAGCTCGAAGAGCAGTTACCTGGGCTGGGACTGCCACCGCATGGCCTGGCTTGGAGTTGGTCCCTCCTCTTGCAGCCACTGGTTCTGAATCAAGGCACCTTCCAAAAAGTGCCAAGGAGTGCCTGGAAGCAAAGCTCTACTGTAGCACAGCAGCTCCCACTTCCTCTGGAGCTCAAATCCCTCCAACTCCTTCTCTGTATTTCTACATTCCACCCAAAGGTTTGGCTGCAAGCTTTGTTCGGTGGAACAGCTCGTAGCTCTCGGCTCTCTGTGCGGTTGGTAGAGGTCCTCATCTAGGAGGTCCCAGCCAGGCCCCTGTGCTCGTGTCCAACCTGCACAGCCATCTGGTACTGCCAGCACGACTCTCCTGCTTTCAGTGATGCTGTAGGTGCGTGGCTCCAAGATGGCTTCCTCGTGGGTTCCCTCCTGAGAACGAAAGTGTTCCACGAGCTGAAGAATTCTGTGTGAAACTGCAAATTGTAGATGTAATAAATATAAGGTTTGACTGTTGTTTTTTGAGCAGCCCTCTGAGAACTCTGCTGCTGCTGTCACGGCTGAGTTATGTGATTTCCCAAGGGCAGGGCTGTACAAAGGTTTGATAAAACTGATGGCCGTGTTTCATTAGGCAGCGCGTTCCCAGGAGGCCATCATCCATCATAGCATCCAATCACCATCAGCAAGGATTCTGGCTGTGGTCTGTGGCTGCATAATGCACCTGTTTGGGAAACTCAGATAAATCTCTGTGAAGGGAAGTCATCGTGCTGAGCTGTGTTAAAGCACCGCGTTAAGGCAGGTTGGAAGGCTCACAATAAAATCAGGTGAACTGCGAGGAAAGGAGCCTTGCATTATTCAGCTCAGCCAAAGTAATGCGATGAGCAGGAACACCCCAAAGCACCACCTGACTTAAAATAATGGTTAATTACTGCATGCTATAACCTAAGGGACTGTAATGAAGCAAATTTTGAGAGATTACACAAGGCTAGCTTTATGATTTTCTAAGAATGTAAATAAAAATAGGAGATGTTGCTTCTTCCTGGAATTACACACAGTGCTTCTGCTCTTAATTCCAACATTTTCAAAATTCCAGTTTGCATGCAAAGAACCAGATCAAACATTTTCTCATAGTTTGCCCATCAGTAATCATTACATCCCCAAACGCTCGATGCAGTCCCTTCGGTTGGTTGGTGGCCTCTGTCCTCTCTCCAGCTCCTCATGCACAGTGCAGTACTGCTTGCCCTTCAGTGCTGCTGTGATGAGGGCTTCCCTCGAGGAGGGCTTTTGAGTTCTCTGCCCCACTCTCAGATTTGGCCAACAGCAGTGTGTGTGTCACACTCACGTGAGCCCCGCATTGCCAGGAATAGTGTCAGCCTTCCTGAATTTCTGCAGAGAGCTGTGGTAGCATTTGATGATTTTTCAAACAATAACATTTAATTAAGTCCTTTCTATCTAAAGACCTACCAGTGCCCTACTGACATTCCTTGGTTCTTGCACACCCAGGCAGGCTGTGCTTTGCTCTGCCCTCCTGCTCTGTGGCAGGACTCCAACTCTTCTACCAACTGCCCAACAACTGCTAATACAGTTTCCTCCTCCCATATCTGCAAAGTAGGCAGTTTGTCACCTCTTCTCGGATAAGCACTGAGTCCATACCCAGCTATTAGCTATTACTTAAATTGGAAGTTTTAAATCTAGATTAGATTGCCAAAGCTACAGGTTCATTCACTCACCCATTTTTATCTCTCCCCCACAGTACAGTGTGGAAAATTAGTCATTTTTTCCACGTTTCTCAGTGCTTTGCAGGCCCTGTGAGCCTTTACCGTCTCACCTGGAAGCCATACATACGTATTCTGGAGGTTGCTTTTATATCACTTTTCCTCCATGCAGAAACCACCATCATTTGTAAATGCTCAGCAAAGCCTGGGAACCTGCAGCTTGCTCTCAGTCCTTTCAGCCGAAGAGTGACTCTGTAAAGGAGCATGTCAAAAATAAATCCTATTACTAATAGCTATGCAACAAGAGATCAGCTTTCTTTGCTGTTAAGAAGTCTTAGAAGTTCAGAAAGCGATGGCTTCTGCTGCCTGCTCAGCCCATGGCATCTCCAGGTGCTGTGGCTGCATAATTGCACTGTGATTGCAGGGCACATGCTCTGACAAGCACTGAACAGAGTCTGATAGCAGCTGAGATTTCGCACTGCCTGTCTGTAAAACTGTAAGTCTACAAAATACTTGCCATAAAAAGGTAACCATGGAGTTGGAATTTTCTATTCCATTGCACTAAAAATGATCATAATGCTAAGTTCTATCTGGATGCATCTAACTTGCACAAAACAGCCTGTGAGGACCTCCTGCAAGAGCAGCTGTGGGTATAAGTGCTCCACTCAAAATGAGTTAATTGAAACATCCCTTGGAGGTTATGATTTAAAATACCATTCACAGGAGAAGGAAATAAGGCATTTAAAGTCTGATGAATGCCCAAGGGTTTATATACGCTCATTTGCACCTCTCTGAGGTCTATCCTTCAACCACAAGATGAAGGCAATTACCCAGCTTTCTGCAGGCTAAAGATAAATTATTAAACTGGATGGGGATGGGAGGGGCTTCATCACGTCAGCAGTGATGGAGATCCTCCCTGTTAATTCCCTACTGAAGTATTACAGCACTGCTCAACTGGTCACCACAAAATGTGGTTAGCTACATCTGCAGAGCACAGTTTAGAGAGGCAACAGAGAAAAACCTGCAGGGCAGGGAGGATGCACAGTCACAGACCTGAATTGCAGTTCATCCCAATTTTCAATTAGGTATCTCCTAGGCAGTGATTTTAATTTATCTCATGTGTGTACCCAAGACAAACCATGCATGCAGAGAATCATCCCCTTCAAAACTACCGTAAGACTCCTTGAAAGTGGTCAGAAACCAGTGAATGGCTTGGGAAAATCAAACCCCTCACCAACGATAGTGGCTGAGCATTCAACCTGGGGAGTCCTGTAGGTCTGGCAGGTGGGGAGCATTCATTGCACTTATTAAGTGTAAACTGTTCCTACTTAAGTGAGACTGTGCTTTGGGGAAGACGAACTTACAGATTCACGCAACTAGTCGAAACGTGCCATCGTATGCTTAGCTCCCAGTTGTCAAGGAAAAGGATAAAATTTAGCATTGTATTAACTGGAATATTGAGGAATGTGCTCTAGAATAAAACTTTTATCCTATTTCTGAGCACCAGGCAAACATGTCAGAGCAGAGATAAGGGAGTCTGCTGCATTCTCTGACTTGCTCTTCTTGTGGCACTGAGTGAAACCCAAGCACTGATCCCCCACGTCACACTGAATGGAAGAAGAAAAGCGTAGATAAGCTGCAAACCTTATGTATTCCACGGTCTCACAGATGGCTGTTTCATCTTCTTCCTTCACGTCTTCTCTAATATTTGAATGAATATCAAGTCTGGCAGAGATCAGAGATCTCATATTCTGCCTCTCCACCAGCATGGCCCTCTCAGCATGCCTCTGGTGAGGGGCTGTTCTGAGTGCGTCATGCTTACAGCTGTGGGCTGACATGATGGGCACTGAGTAATGTCAGAGCTGGGGTAGCGCAGAGGAAATACTTTTTCATCTGAGCACCATCGACTAAAATTGCTGATCGGACACATTGTCTTCTATACATTCTATACAGATACATTCTATAGCTTTTGTTTCATAAGTAAATAAACATCAAATACATTATTTTACTCAAGCAGCCAGCACACACACACACACACACACACAAAAACAAACCAAATTGTAGTTCACCACACACAATCAACCAGACTGTATAGCATTCACAGTAGTTACTGACCTTCCAAATAACACTCAGGGAAAGTCATCCAGTGGCATCTGTCACAGATGATTTGGTCCACACTGTGACTGCCAAGCAGACTCCATCCTGGGCAGGAGGAGCTGTCCCTCCTCTGTCCACTTGTCCATGAAATCCCTTCAGTCTCATCTGCACCCAGACTCCACGCCAACGCCTGCTGCCCTGGAAGCATCGACCTCCTCTCCTGATGCAGAAGTCTGTGGCAGATCAGCTCAGCTTTGGGTCCAACCATTGCAATAGCCCTGGATGACCCCCCTCCAGCCCTTCCCAAAACACTATCAGAATGTCTGGCTTTGCACCAACACTCCTCACAAACACTCCAACACATGCTTTTCTTTACTTCAAAGCATTCAGAACAGACATCGACATTCCTTCTGTGTCCCATGTTTCAGCTCTGAGAAGCTGGTGTGTACAAAACAGAGGGAAGAAAAGATCATTATTCTCTAAGCTGCTAGTTAGTAACAGACTGGCTAAGCTGGAGCCTGGAAATTCAGGGCTGGTTTTTCAGCTACTTGGACTGCTTATTCACTATAACAGAAATGGCACTAAAAACAAATAGATTTCCTAAGCCAGATGTTTGTGCAGAATTACTGTCCTTGATTCTTTTTTTTCCATACACGCAGGAAACTTGCAATCTTCTTGAAACTGTGGCCAGCTGCTCGGGGCACCATTAGGGTTATTATTGCTCCCTAGCTGCCTCCCAGCAGCTCCAACGGTCAGTATTTGCTTTAGAGGTGCACTCTCCATCACATATCAAGGCACAACTGCAGGCCAGGGATGAAAAAGACATCCTTTGTTTGTAGGCTCCTGAGCCTTGTTGTTTTCTTTCAGGTTGACTCACAGCAAATGTTCCGAAGTGACTCAGAAAGAGCCAATATTTAATTACAGAGACATTCTGTGCAAGCATCTGAGGTTCAGCAACTTAAGATGGTGCAGCTGATAACAATAACTTTGCACTTATAGCCACTCTTATTCAAGAATCTCAGGGTAGTTTCAACATTACTCTGCTAAGCTGGCAGAAGGGGCATCAGACAAAAGTATCAGAAAGAGAACCCTCTGCCCAGCTTGGGAGAAGTTTGGATGTGATCCAGGGCTACTTTGCTTCAGATTGTTTATAACTAAAAATTCCCAATACCTCCTGAAGGCAAGATTTGTGTGCAACAGAGCTGCACTGGTAGCAAGCTACATAATACCTTCTTTGGCAGCATGAGGACTGCTGTTGTTTTCAACATATGAAATGAGACATCCTGTTTCCAACAAGATTTTTACTTTTGATCTTTCATAGGGCTCAACTCTAGGAAACTCCGGGAAAACACAGACAATAAGACTGCCATTCACTTCAAAGAGATCAGAATTAGGACTAAAGACAGGAATAGCTCTTTTCAGATCAAGTTTTTTTTGAGAAATTCAGGGTGTTGTCCTGTTTCAGCTTGGTCTCTGCTCGGCATCATTCTGCTCCTGGGATGCTACATAAGCTACACCTGTGTTTCCAACAAAGCCTTCATCTCAGCTGAGCTAAAGGAAAGTGATGTAGAACAGCAAGGACATCGACTGTGGTCCTCCAGCAGATTGCTGCTCTTCCATTAACCATCTCCTCAGTGCCAGCACAGAGAAATACTGAAGCAGCACAGCCTATATTTTATTCTAATTTTGTTTTATTGTTTATTTATTTTCCTAGGACTGCCTCTTGTGCTGTTGTCAGTATAATCACAGCTGTTCTCATTCTGAAACATTCAACAAAGTCCTGGGTGCTTGTTATATAGAGATGATAATTAAGGTACTGTTTTGTGGAAGTAGTCTTGCTTTAAGAAAAGCAGCTCTTCAGTGTTTGGGCTGCAGGAGAGGCTGTGTCATAGTTAATCATAGGGCTGCTCTCTTCCAGCAGCCTGAGGAGCTCTGGAGGTGCTGCGTGTGGTCAGCTCTGTGCTGTACAGCTCTACTCTCTGGGAGGTGAGTAGCTGCTGATGGTAATGCTCTGCTTCTTGCTTTGGGTTTTCCTGTCCTCTGGGGGAGAAGAATCTCAAACTTTTAGGTTATCTTCGAATCCTGGGAACTGTTTTTTTTCCCTGTGGGCTTTAGGACTGTTGCCATAGCTGTGTGATCTATTGATGGACACAGAAACCATCGGGTATCAAAAAATAATTATTGAATCCCTCCAATTGGAGGAGCAGTTCCATAGTCCAAATGACCCATGGCAATACAGAGCAAAAGAGAGAAAATGTAGGAAGCTGTCATCTGTGTTGGAAACCTTCCATCCAGCAGCTTCCACAGAGATCTTGTGTCTCTACAAATTCTGAGAGCTGGGGAAGATGTAATGCAATATCAGACTTAATTTCTTTCTCCTATCCTGCAGTTCCTTACTTTCAAGCGCCTCCTCCAAGCTGAGAGCATCCTAAATTTCTAGACACAATTGTAGCTATTATATGAAATTACTTAGCATGATGATTGCCGCCCCGGTAGCATCATTCCCATTTGAAATTCACTGGTTTTAAAAAAATGAATTGCACTATAATAACTTCATTCTTTTTCTAAAGGCACACGAGTTCTTGTCAAGCCGCATTGTAAAGCAAAACCTTTAGGACAGTTTGACTCAGTTATTTTTCCTTCCTTATTATGTGCCTCCCTGCATCAATGGGCCTTGTTGTCAGGGATTCAATCCTTGGTTTTTCAAACAGCCCAACAAAAAAAGCAAAGAATGACTTAGTCTAATTTTTAGGATCATTTTTGTCTTTATCATGTCAGGTGCATGCAGTTCAACGTGCGGTTCAGTGCTCACAGTGGCTCTTGAGCAGACTCCCTGTTGATTCACAGCAAATTTTACAGTTAGAAGTTCTTCTAGTTTCTTACTTTGGTTGGAGGAGGTATGGGACTCTTTGCGTTCCCACCTGTAAGTCGTGCTGGAGGGATGGGGGGAAGCGCAGATGCTGAAACCTATTACTTTTTCCTTCACTCATTTATGTCGAATACTGGCACGCTGGGCAGAAGAACAAAAGCAAAATGTTTCTGCTCTGCTGATCACCAGTAATTTACACTACTGCTAAGAATGTCCAAATAAACGTTACTAGGAACTTACACTGAACTTCCTAAGAGGTTTTGAGGAGCAGAGTGACTTTCTGGGGAAGGCTTCAATTGAGGGAGGTGGAGGACAGCAAGTCCAAGCTGTAGATGTGGTGGTTGATGGGTCCTTGCTGCTCAACCCAACACCACTAGGTCTGGAGGATGGCTCCCTGTCAGTCTCAAGGCGTGTACAAGAGGTGTAACTTGTTTTTGTGATGGTGTTAGGTAGTATGAAGTTGTTGGCAGTGCTCCGTCTGAGCAGCAAAGAGAAAATCCATCCATGCAGCTCCTTAGAGAAAGGCCAATTTCCCAAGTGGGCTTTGAGAGACTGCTTTCATGGATGTGCAGCTGGCACAGCTGAGAGTTGGATCTAATGTAAGCTGTCTAGCTTTCTCCTCCCCACAGAACAGAGGAGAAAGAGGCAGCAGGGTCCCTGAAAGCAACAACAGGAAGTTTGGATGTTGGACAGAAAAGGCAGCAGCTGTGTAATTTTGCATAACAAAGCAATTCAAGGAGGTTTTTGCTCATTTTTGTATCATAGCACATCTTTTTGTGCTGCTGCTGTAGCTACAATTTGGCTGCACTCTGAAAAACCTCAGCAGGAGGTGGGGGTCATTAAAAAATCCTTAATGAGGCACAGCAGTGGCATTCGTCCAGACCCCTCTGTAAGGAGATGTACAGGTCCAGCCTGAGAGGTCGAGCCTCTTGCAGCCACCTCCAAGCGCCAGCAGGCAGGTGTGCACACAGCTCTGCAGGGACAGGCGTGAGGCGCAGGGCGGCTGCAGAGCTGCTGCTGGGTGGCTTCCAGCCAACAGACCCTCACTGGTGCCTGGTTTCAGAGTACCGAAGTGATCCGTGCTGCTTGCTGGTCGAGTCATTTGGAGCACAGGCAGCTATTTTGGGGTAGGACTCAACATTGCCATTATCAACGTTTGACACTTTTTGCCTTACACAGTGTGTGGTGCCTCTATCCCTGCTTTTGGAGATATGGGGATCGTAGATCATTCAGGAACATGATTTGAGCATCTGAATTTGCTCTTGCAAGTAATAGCGTGGGTTTTGTTCTTGAAAGCTTGGAATGCTAGTGAGAACAATGGATGTGACAATGAAGTTGAGGAAAGAAAGCAACGCACTGGGCAATTCTGGATTTGTTGTGATTATTGTAGGAGAAATGAATGAAATGCAGATGAAAATGACACTGCAGACAAGGCTTTTTTTTCTGTAATATGAATGCAAATTAATATCAGTGGGAACAATCATTGATGTTTCAAAAATTAACCCCAGAAACACGAATATTTCAAGAAGGAGAGAAATAAAGCATCTCGGAGTAAAAGCCATTGAAAGATGCTGGGAGTATTAGAAGGACTAAAGGATGCCAGTGGGAGATGTTTGGGCTGGAGAGATGTAGGAGGATCTGTAGAGCAGATGGGCCCTAGATGGATGCGGCTGAGCTGAGCTGCCTCCAGGGAGCCCTCAGAAGTATTTCAGAGCTTCTCACTTCGCGCTTCCTTCCAATTTCTGTCCTCTGCAGCATTTAGTAAAGGAATTTGGTGGATTTTTTTGTTTGTTTTGTTGTTTTTTTTCTTTTGAATATTTGTAGCTCTTAGTAAAATCGCGCAGTTTTTTTGTTATTTCAGAAACTTGAAAGCAGTTTTAATCTAGTGCAGCTTCAGATCTACAGCAGGCAGCAAACTGTGATGCACATGGACAGGTGAGAGCATTCACAGGCTGGCACTGCATGTCGACTCCTTGGGCTGTGCTGGGGTCTCACTGAATCCAGCAGTTGCTCTGAGTGTGGGAGCATGAAAAGAGAAGAGGGGGGACAGAACTGCATTTGGTTTCATTGAAATTTGGAGCTGACAGAAGCAGAAACAATGCAAGCCATTCTCCGTGAAGTGCACGGAAATCTGCTCTCCTTTACAGCAGACTTCAGGTCTGAGCACAAAGCCATTCATGCTGTGACAGTTGAACACTAGCAGGTCAGTGGCAGCGCTGGGCATGGCACTGTGCTGGGTAATGGTGTGTTACCACAGGCAACAGCAGCCACAGGAGCTAAATGTTCTTCGTGGCCTCTGTGTCCGATTCCTTTCCTTTCTGCCGTTCCCCTCTGCTGGGCTCTGGGACTGCCCCCCACCTCTCTGCCTTTCCGAAGGATGGGGCTCAGCTCCAGGCTGACCTCAGTCCTGAAAGCCAAAGGCATCTCTGGCAGCTTCCTCAGCCGGTGCTAAATGGGTGAAGAGCTTCGGTTTTGTGCCTGCATCATTGAAGGTGGCATTAATTGGGTGCTGAGCTGAGTCAGCAGGCACTGGAAGGGAATCATTTGTGGTCTCAGTGGTGGGATCCTGTCTGGGTTGGAGATGAATCACTTTGACAAGGGTACAGAGTGCTGCACGTGGAAGGGGCACACATTTGGGTGCTGCACTGAGTCACGGCAGAGTTCTCAGAGCTGAGATCAGACTGCAGAATTATTAGTTCCTAAATAAGCCCCGTCTGCACCGAACACATTGATATTATTGCCATCAGCAGAAATAGAAGGAATTAGCTGTCAGGGAGTGTTTCCAATTTAAATGTTAGCAGCTGTTATTATTTCAGTGTGGCAAATTTTATGGTTTTGCCTACAAGTCTGCTCTCAGTAAATTAAAAAATTATGTAACAGCCTGATTGTATCTGCAGTGGATCTCAGTTATCAGGAGAGGAACACAAGGGGAAAACTGCCCGATGTCAGTGGAGGTGAAGGGATATCAGTACGGAACTGATGTTGCCAAGCACTGCAGACTGAGCCCCAGGTGCCCCCTGCAGCATCAGAGCTTTGGGTGCTGAGCACCTCGCATGGAACTGCTGTGCACTGCATGGCCCTGTACTGTGTGGCTTATGGCACTGCTGGCTTTGTGTGAAGCTGTTCTGCATCTCTAAGTAAAAATAGTGGAGGTTCCGAATTGTCAGCATGTCTGAATTTCAGAGATGTGTTCTTTAATCGCAGTCACTCCATTATCATCAGTCCTGGGGGGTCTGTGAAATCCTTTATCACATCCATGTAGTGTCCTGCATGATACCTGTGCCTGCTAACCCTGCATTTCTCACTCACAGGTGCAGTACTGCTCACTGCAAATGAAGAGGAACACAGCATCCTCAGGGCATTAAAACAAATATAAAAGGTAAGAATCCCAGATCAGAGCTTTCAAGGTTCAAACTTCTATTTGTAACACAGCTGCTGAGTGAAGGGGGGGAGGGGAGGGAAGCGGGGGTTGGTATACAGCTCAGATTGCTTCTGCTCCTTCACTGAACTGTGTATTTAAAACAGAAGTACAAACTGCTGGCTTCTCTGGAGAACTGCAGTCTTTCAGTGTGCTGTCTGATGCAATTGGCACATTGATGGGAATATTTAGACTTAGGAAATGTAACTGCTGAATTTTCTACCTCTTGTCCACGCTCAAGCAATGAAACATTGCATCTTCCCTAGCTGCTTTCAGCTCCAAATTGCAAAGCTCAGATATTTTTCTCTCAAACCAGAAGTCTGCAATTGACTTTTGCAGCACGTGGATTCAAACCCAGCACTGCAGTGCCCTGAGGATGTTGCACGGTGCCTTGAGGATGCTGCCCACCCCCTGTGGATCTCTGCTGCTCTCCATTGCACTTCCTGAGGTGGGGGGAAATGGCTCAGATTGTGAATGTGCGAGCAGCTTTACCTGGAGTAGCTCTCATGACCTTTCAAGGGCTGTGGGAGGCCCATACCCAGCACCAGTAACCATGCTTTTTGAGAAGCAGGTGGGTGCATTGCTGCGAAGCAGAGAAATGCACCTCTTGAGCATGGTGGGAACTTTGGGACTAGCAAACTGTCTAATGCAGTGGCCTTGTATATTCAGTATCACTCTCATATCTTATGAAGTATTTACGTACCTCATAAATATGGAATAACCTGTACGGACAATCTTATTCAGCTTTTCAAGCTCATTATGCAGGTAATGGAAGCATTTTCCCTCTGCTGAGCTTGTTACACAATGGCACTTTTGTCACTGAATTCTGACTTCATCAGCCATGCACAATCCTGACAGCTGATGCAAAAATAATAAATGGATCATGTATATTAAAATATTTTTGATTCTGAGAAATGAATGAAGATATTGCTCTCTGGGACTTCAGTTGCCCTGAACAGTTCAGCTGCAGGCCCCACATCTGTGTAAATGATGTGACTGCTCCCACTGGCATCATCCAAGCATAGGAGAACCCTCCCAGCTGAAGCACAAGATGTCACCATCAACTCATTTCACTTTGGGCCTCCGTCACAACTGACATCCCTGGCTGTGGTCCTGGCAGTGCTCTGCCAATGGAATGTACCTGCAGTGCCAGTGAGGGCAGTGCGATGCGTCTGCCAGGCGATGTCCTGGCTGCTTCTGGGCTCTCTTTGGACAAGTCTCAAAAGTAGCATTTCAAATTGTCTCTTGAACTGTCTACTCCTCTTGGTTAAACAAGCAGGGCTAATTACAAGATGAAGCCCAGAATTATCTACTGGAAGGTAGATATTTGTTAATGAAATCAATTGGTCACAAATCCAGTGATGTCCAGCTCTCAGGGCCGTCCTTAGTGATGGACAGCGCAGGTTTGTGAGTGCACAAAGTGAATGTAGCTGGCTGTGGCCTCTCCCCTCCCAGGCAGTTATTTGTGATTAGTTTTATTTCACCCCAAAGCACAACAGGGTAAAGAAGAGATCCCTCTTACACCTCTGTTTACTCTAGAATTGCATCTATTTTACTCCTCTCTGAATTCAAGTATCTACATCCTTCTACCGGAGGAAAAAAAAAAAAAAAAGAAAGAAAAGGAAATGAAGCCATCTTAATGTGTGGCTTTTTTTTTTTTATTTAATATCTTCACAGAAGCAAACAGGAACAAGCACTTAAAAATGCACACTGCTAAGACTGTGATAACAGGACCTGGGGAGAAAGGCTTCATAACTGTCAGTTTTTGGCATGTAGTTCTATACTGTCTGGTAATGAAGATGAATCATGTCTTTTGAAGCCCTTTCTTTAAAATTAGCTTAAATGAAGGTGCAGGAGTGAGCATTCTTGACCCTGGGCACTTCTACAGAATGTACAGTGAAGCTGATTGCTGAATTATCTGGCTTTTATTTGTGAGATGGGAAAAAGTTCTGCAGGCACATGGAAGGTGTCCTGGAACTAAGACAGGCAGTGATGTGCCTGTGAGAGCTGACCTCCTCCTGGTTGGGTGGATTTGTGCCCTTACAGAGCAGAAGAGAAGAGGAAAAAGCTGCAGCAGCCCCCTGTATGCTCATGCTCTGAAACAGCTGCACTCTGGTCTCAGTCCCAGTGATGGGACATATGGCAAAAACATTTATGGCAGAAGACATTCTGAATGGCCAAAGGTGTTACGGATTGCCAAGGCAGTGCTGAGATGCTGAGTCTGCCAGAAAGGTGAAGCTGCCTTCATCTCCAGCACAGCTAGCGAAACCTGACTGTTGGTGCTGCAGCAGCCCACCTGCTGACCATAGGGCTCTGAGTTTGGGGGCAGTGCTGCTCTGCGGGTGGATTTGTCTGCAGAGAAAGGGAAGAAGATGAAGGATTCCTGCCCTTCTGCTCCTGCTCTCCCACCCTGCCTTGATGTCCAGCTGGCCAAGCTGCGATAGTCACTGTGGGCATCCAGCAGCATCCTGGATCTTCTGCTCTCATTTCCACTTTGCATTTCAGTTTTTATGAAGTGCTCTGCATCACAGGGGGATTGCAAAGGGGACACCGCCAGGCACAAAGTGGGGAGCTCACCAGAAGCAGAACTCTTCAGATACTCTCTGTTTGTGGAAAGCAGAAAAAAGCTGTTGAAATTTAGTAAAGAGGCTGTACTCCACCAAGCTTTTGTGCTGGGTATAAGGAAAGGAGGGAGAGAAGACAGGAAAGAGGGAAAATAAGGGCACATCCATCTCTCTGTATTTTGCTGCTCTGCTAGAATCTGTAGATGCCAGATACTCCAATCACCTGTCTGTGGGGCTGCAATCCATCTCAGGGTGAGCCAGAAGGAGATACACTATTGGCTATTTCACATGCAGTGTGTCATCTGGCAGGCTGTAGGCTGTATATATAGTGAGGAAAGCGGGGACCACTCAGTCTCTGAGCAAAGCTGCTTCCAGTGAATAGCTCAGAGATACTGAGGATGGAAAGAAATGGGAAAGGCTTCCCCTGCTATTTTTTTTTTCTTGTTGTTGTTGTTGTGATAAGCTCTGAAAACTGTTGGGAAATGGATTGGTGAAGAACTGTGTGGAATAGCAATAAAGCACTTTTCCAAGGAGAAGTTGTGGGAGAGAAGAACAGTACCTGAAAGTAAATATTTCATAGAATTTCTTTCTACATAGAGAGAGGAAGTGTTTGGGGATATTTCAGCATCTGAATCGCCTCCTGCATACAGCACACATGGGACTGAAAAAGAAGAGCAGTACCTGGAGAGTCCTGGAGCACAGCTGATACACAGCACAGGAAGAAGGACCCATTTATCAACTCCTTTATGTGGTTTACATCTGCAGGGCATATTTTTATAATGCAAGCACACGTGTTCCTTTCTGCAACCACTGACTGCAGCACCTGAGCTCCCAGGAAGGAGGAGGGCAGGGAAGCTTGCTGCTGGCCCCGGGGCAGCACTTCCTGAGCCATGAGCAGGCACACGTGGTTCCCTCTGCAGTACATCTCCAAGCCCTTCTGGAGAGCACAGAATCACACCGGCACCAGCTTCCTCTCCACACGGTACAGCTTCCCAAATCAGTCCTACTTCCACAGTGATTTGGACCTGGAGGACTTGGGAGACTTTGACAGTGGGACCAAATATGAGGGCGAATCCCAGAGCAGGACGGTGCAGGCGCTGCTGATCGTAGCTTACTCAGTGATCATCTGCATCTCACTCTTTGGAAACACCCTGGTGTGCCACGTGGTGATCAAGAACAAGAGGATGCACTCCGCCACCAGCCTCTTCATCATCAACCTGGCCGTGGCCGATGTGATGATCACTGTCCTCAATACCCCCTTCACGCTGGTACGACTTGGGCAAGGCTTGGCGGGGTGGTGGGATGTGGAGCATGGAGTTGTGTGCATGCATACGTCAACACCCTGCCGGTACACAGAACTTTCTAGCAGCTCTCTCTCCCTGCTCTTATCTCCTGGGTGGGCTGTGTGCTGTGCTCAGCTTCCCCCGTGCAGATATGGGCTTGGTGCAGAGATGGGGCCGATTGCCCCCGTGTCCCAGAGCCCAACGGGAGGCCTCCTCTCCTGGTAATGTTCCCTTTTCAGTATGGGGACAATACTGGGGTGTCCTGCCTATGCTTCAGTGGGGAAGGGAGCTGGGATAGGTTTAGCACTTGAAGGCACAATTAGCTGTCAATCTGCTATAGAAACGATGCAAACAGCCACTGCTTGTGAAGAGGACTGCAGGGGAACTGTGAGGTCTGTGTTGTGCCGTGCAGCTCTGTGTGCCTCTGACCAGAGCTGGGAGTCCTTTGTTTGCTCACAGACACTAAATAATGGTAGCCACGAAGAGAAAAGCAGAGGTGGGATGAATAGGCTGCTGCATTGCCTACAAGCGATGATGCAGTGCAGGACTGTCCGTGCAGCTGAGTTTGGCAGAGTCCTCTGGTTCCTGAGCATCCCAAGCTCCTGTTGTGCTCCCTGGCCATAGCTGCCTGCAGCTCTCTTCCACCTTCCAGAAGCACTCCCTGCATTGCTGAATTGAATCCCCCTTTTCTTAAACCAATCCTATGTCTTTGGTGGGGTTTCTCTGCTTTGGTTTTTTGGGATTGTTCTGGGAGAGGACAGCGCGAGTGTTGGCTCAGTGGTTACATATTGGACATAGGCAATTAAGTAACTGTAAACCCTCTTAGAAAAGAGCTTTGCATCAACCTTAGAGAAAAAGAAAATTGCTAGGGTTTCACTGTCAGGGTCATTGTTACTGAGTTGTCTCTGCGGGAGTATAATTAGAATTAAAATGGTAGATTAATTGAAAGCATTAGCTGGTCTTGACTAATTTTCTGTGTAGACGTATGCGTTGCAGTAAATGTGCCTTATTTCAAATTAGCTTAATCTCCCTCCAGAATGAGTTATACCAAATGCTGTGCAGTAAGGAGCACTTACTTAGTACTTGAACAATGTGTGTGCAGGGAGCAAAACAACAGCAGGTAGTTGGAATAACTGCCTCTGCAGGAAAGCCACAAGAAGCAGCGCCTTCCAGGAATCCGAACGGAATGGCACCGAGCCTTTCTGCTGCACTCCCAGGCTTCAGACTCCCCATGGCCTCCCCAGCAGCAGTGGGATTTCATGCCTGGCGGAGATAACGTGGGCACCAGAGGTCAGATCAATGAGGAGGGCTCATTTCCTAGTAAAGTGTTAGTTGCTTTCTCAACTGGAGGGGAATTTTTTCCTCTGTTTGTCTAAGCTAGCTGACACCTATGAAATTGCTGTTGATGTATCTCTAACAGTGTGATAAGAGGTAGACAGCCCTAGAGATCAATGTGGAGTTGAGGCTGCCATCCCCACACACTGCTGAGCAGCCACGAGCTTCTGGGGATGCTCCCAGTGCAGAGCACCAGCTCCTGTCCAACCCATCCATGAGTTCTCCCACTAGTTCATCTCTGAGTTTTGAACCTGTGGGAACTTTATCACGGCACTTCTTCCTTACAGTGCTCCTGGGAAGCCTGTTTGCAGCCCTTTAGACAGTGCACAGTTCTAATCCATTGCTGCCTGCTCTCCAGGTGCGGTTTGTAAGCAGCACGTGGGTCTTTGGAAAGCTGATGTGTCACATCAGCCGGTTTGTGCAGTACTGCTCTGTCCATGTGTCCGTGCTGACCCTCGCTGCCATTGCTCTGGATCGTCACCAGGTACGTGGTTCACCTAACAGCTGTGTTCGTTAGAAGGTAGGGAGCTACGTGCATTAGCAAGTTCCAGTTCCTGAAATTCTGTGTTGTCTTGGGAATGAAGGAATTGGGTTGAGGGATTCTGGTTTTCATGCTGCTGGACAAAAACCTGCTTCCTCATGGTGATGGTGGTCAAACTAGAGAGTTTCCATCCTTGAGGATATCTCAAACCCAACTGGAGGCAGCTCAGGGCAGCCTGCAAGGTATGCTTTCTTGCAGTGCTGGAGCCACAGTAATGGCTGTTACTGATGAGCACAACAAATGACACAAAGAAAATAAGTTTAAAACAGCAACTGATGCCACTCCAATTGCCTGGGTTGTGCTCCATCTGGTGTTGGAGCACAGATCATCCATTCCTGTCCAAGGAGTTTGGTAGTCTGCTCATTCCACAGATATTGCAGCTCCTGAAAGAAAATTCTGATAATGATATATTTTAATTAGTAGATTCTGGGTCGATGACCAAGCGTGGCTATGCATTAAGAAGTGTTGGGTTAGCTACAAGCAAACATGAGAAGTGCCATTAAACCCAGAACAGTAAGTTCCCCAGAACTGGAGTTAGCCAGCAGGGGCCAAGGCAGTATAAACAGGAGCAAGGGATCATTGCTGAGCAAAGAAAAAGAAGCACTTGCCTCTAGAATTATTGTTAATCCTGAGAGGTAGCAGAGCAGATGTGCTCCAGCGGAATTATGGAAGCTTGGTTAAGCAGGTATTTATAACGAGATTAGAAAAAGCATGCAAAAAGTACCAAGGACTTTATCAGCCAAGACATCACAGGGATGCTGTGACAGATCTGTTCTCAGTTGTTATTTCATTGCATGATATGATCATCTGTAGTCCACCAGAGCTCAGTGCTCATCTGGCTCGTATGACTTCTCAAGTCAAACTGCTGCTGCTACTGCTGAGTGTGTTTCCCTGCTCAGGGTCCTGGGATAACAGCAGCAGGTCATACTTGCATTGCTCATTGCATATCTCATCATTTATTCTCTCGGAAGTGCAACAAAACCAGATCCTCCTGCCTACCTTGTAACACTGGGGGTGCAGAGCTGACACAGCGTTTCAAACTGCAGTGTGGTGCTGGTGAAAGGGTGACCAAAACATTGGAAAACAGCCCTCCTCAGCAGCAAACTGCACTCCACCACTCCATACTGCAGGGGACAAGCTGAACATGGAGACCAGCTTTGAAGTTTATTAGTGCAGTGTTAGACAAAGATTACATGGAACTATAAAGTTCTCGAGCACTGTGTCATATTGTTGGGCAAATCCACCAAATGCCAAATGTGAATACAGCTGCCATCTGTATTTGAGATCTATAGTAAATAAGAGGCATTCTGTGCTCCCCATGGTACAAACCAGAACAGACTCTTGGCTTTCAGCTTCTACCGCGCTTAATGTTCGTGCTGAGTGCCTTCCTGTCTTGGACAGCACACATGCTGTTCAGTGTCAAACGCTCTCAGTTGGACACTGATAAAACAAAGGTGCATTTTCTTTTCTAAAATCTGGAGCTCGTTTTCATCAGTTGAGGACACTTTAAATGCACTGGACTGGTTGTTCTCTGCAGGTTATCATGCACCCTCTCAAGCCGCGCATGTCCATGGTGAAAGGAGGGATTTGCATCGTTATCATCTGGGTTATGGCCAGCTGCTTCTCACTGCCTCATGCCATCTATCAGACCTTGACAAGGTTTTACATTGGGTAAGACATTTGCACAGTGCTCTTTCATAGGGCATACCCGGTTTAGTCAAGGTCATGCAGATTCTAATGCACGTTTCTCTGTCTGAGTTACTGAAATGTGAAGCATGGGGAAGCAGAGAAGTCTCCGTTGGCTTTGAGTCGGCGGTAACTTTCTCTCAAATGGATAATGAAAATCAATGAAATTGCTTTCAGGCTTGTTGTTGGTTGATGTTGGCTCAGAGATTCAGCGCTGTCAGTTGAGTCAGGCACAGAAGAGAGATGCTCTTCAGCATTAGAGGGCACAATAGCCAATATGGATAAAGATTTCACTTGTATTTTCTGAGGATATGTTTAAAATATCTCCACTGAGGCAAAAGCTCAGGCTTAATGTAGGATTCTCCAAAGAAGCCCTCACCCACGTCACTGAATGAGTTCTACTGCCTGTGCCTTTACTGAGATGCATAAGTGTGTCCTCCATGTGTTGTGTGATGTGCTGTGGGACTGACAGCTCTCTCTCTCTGGTCCCAGGAACAGAACAATACGAACGGTTTGTCTCCCCAGCTTCCCTCCTCCTGCTGACCTTTTCTGGAAGTATTTGGACTTGACTACATTTGTTCTCTTGTACGTTCTGCCCTTGCTTGTGATCTCCATTACCTATGCCATGGTGGCTAAGAAGCTCTGGCTGAGAAATGCCATTGGGGACATCACTATGGAGCAGTACTACGCCCATCAGAGGAAGAAGAAGATGACGCTGAAGATGCTGATGGTGGTGGTAATTGTGTTTGCAGTGTGCTGGTTCCCTCTGAACTGCTACGTGGTGCTGATCTCCTGCAGGGTCATCCACAGCAGCAACGCTCTGTACTTTGCTTTCCACTGGTTTGCCATGAGCAGCACTTGCTACAATCCCTTCATTTACTGTTGGCTGAATGAGAACTTCAGGTCTGAGCTGAAGTCCCTGCTGTGTGTGTGCCGGCGGAGGAGCGCAGCGCAGAGCCATGCCCTGCAGTCCATCTCCCCTCCATTCAGGCCCGCTTGGCTGGAGAGCTGCCGTTACAAGAGAGGCAGCACCTGCCAGAAAACAGCATCACCCCAAGGGAATTCTACCAAGACAGACATATCCAGCGTGCAGCCAATTGTGGCAGAACACTAACCCCTGTCTGGTGGCCAGGCAGCCTGCAGTCTGTCCCACTTTGGGCAACTGAGATGCTGGTCAGCAGTGATAATGGTGTGGCAGCTGCTCAGCAGCATGCTGCACTTTGGGTAAAGCCTGCACTGAAACACCAGGATAAATGGTTCTTAAAATCTGAAGCTGGAAAAGTTGGCACAGGGTTTGTTTGTAAACCCTTGTGCCTTCCCCCAGATAATAAGGCATCTGATAACGTGCCTTCTGTGTAATCTGGCTTAGAATCCTCACAAGCAGGAGCCTCACCAACCACAGGCAGTGCTGTGCTCAGGGCTGTGTGGCTCTGTGCCTGGCCCTGGGAGCAGAGGTGCCCTCCCCTCCAGGTGCTGACTGATAACACAGCAGTGTTACCCAGACCTGGCCTGTTAACTGGGTTCATTACAGCACCATCCCAGCATCTGCATCCTTACATGAACCCCAGGCCTTTATTTTGAGAAACAGAGGGATGCACAGAGAGGTGTGTGTAAACACAAGGGGTGGGGAGAGGTGTTCACCTCTGGAGGGCGATTCTCATTTTAACTGTGAAGAAAATAAATCTGTAGGTTCACTGCAGAGGCTGTCAGCTTCCTCTCCTGCATGCTGCTGTCAGGCTGATAACCTGAATTCAGGCTCAGTTTTGGATTGTTGCTACTGTTAAGTGATCCAGAGCTAATTGTGCAGGAGATGAGTTTGCTTCTGGAGTAATGATCAGCTAATTGTGTAACTATTAAGCTGGTAAAACTAACTGTGACCTTCTTTCACTGCAGATTTTGTTCATTTTTTGGATTTTTGGTCACTGACTCAGACCTGAGAATTGTTCTCTGATCTCATCCTATTTTCTATACAAGCAAGGCTGATCTGTCACAAGGCCATTATTTGCACGGATGTCAGTGTCTGGTAAGGCGAGAGTGAACCCAATGCTTTATGTGACAAAATGAGAACCCATTATTTTCTTTCTGAGAAAAAGATTATTTGGCTTTATGAAATGGAGAATCATCCTTCAGTCTGTTTGCTGACTCTTAAACTGCCCCTTTTTCATTTTTAATATTCTCTTGTTGAAAAGTGGTCCAAGGGTAAACGGATTTTCCATTGACATCCATGTCACAGAAATCTGGTGTAAAGCTGCCCCATGGATGGCCTAAAATCCCACAGGTTGTGCACTGACAGCCCCATGTGCCACCACAGATGGGGATGGGAAAGGGTCTCATCAGAGGCTGATGTGCTGGGAAGCTCTGCAGAGCTGGAGGGTGGCACATGAGGCATGCTATGGCGTGTCATCTCACACCCACTCTGAATCCAAAGGTTCACAGGACTGGAGCATATTTTTCAGCTGAAATGTGTCACACCGATGTCTCAGCATCACCGAACTCTCTGTAAGACCAGCACTGCCAGCAATGCTCACTTATTTTACCTTACAACTGCACTTCACTCTTTCAGCTCACGCCTCCATCCATTTGCTAAAATCCTGAAACCTCTGTGGTTTTCTTTGATTTATCTCAGAATATTTCGATGAGGAATAGAGCAGATGTTTCAAGTGAGAAAAACCGTTTGCCCAGTGTGGGTAGCTGCAGTTCAAACGTTACTGGATGGTCTTTGGCTGCAAGGAAGTTTTCTATGTTTTGCTAATTCAAATCTCACTTTGCACCTTAATCCCCAAGGGAGGTGTTACATTAAATAAGGATGAAAATTAAGCAGGTCTCATCTACTTAAAACCTTCCATAAAATCCAGAGCTGAGAAACTAAGAATTAATGAGTTGTGAATCACAGCCACCAAGAAACACAACAGGTGACATTAAGCAGCGACAAGTTTCAGAGTGTTCCCAGAGAAACTTGTGTGCCCACGCTGGCAGAGCCTTGGCACAGAGGAACTCGCCTAATATCAGGTCAATATCTTTGTAAGTGTTTAAACAGATCTGCAGTGATTGGAAGGACTTTTGTCTCCCATTCTAAAAGCATCTCAAGCAGCAATTTTCTCACTCTTGCAGTGAAAGCGGAGTGAGAAGTGAACTCTCCTCCTTTTTACAGAGCTTCTGTTTTGCACTCCCTTCCCTCCTGCTTTAATGAGCTGGTAGGAAATGACCCGGGTGGGGTCAGGAGGGCTCTTCTGTGTCTCCTGAATGAGGTACCCAGGAAGGATGAGCTGGGCTCAGCTCTCCGTGTAACTTGTCCTCCTGACCTCATCTCAGTGCATGTTGGAACGGCTTCCTCCACCATTATCCTTTCATGCAAAATCCAAAGATAAGTGTGTTCCTGAGAACTAAACCCAATTAGAGAGTATACGGACAGTCAAAGCTCTTCGTGCAGCATTGTGCACGTGCCCTAAATGCTGTTTTCAGTTACCATTGGATGCTGTTAGTGTAGCATTTGCTGCATCCCTCTCAGCCCAGAAAGCACTTCTACAGGTGCTCTGCAACACTCCCAGTGACCAAAGCCTTTCCTTCGGGTCAGTGCCCCCTGTAAGGGCCATTTTCCCACATCAGCATTTCAAATACCTCCTAATGAGCTCAGAGAGTGGGGCTTATGCAGCTGCCATGGCTTTACCCTGCATTATCCTTTCAGACGATGAGGACAGGTGGTTGCTATCTCCTGGTGGGTTCTGAGCAGCCCAAGCACCCACCCTGGCCGGTGGTCAGTCCAGCAGGTTGTCAAAAGCTGCCTATACCTGACAGCAGGATGCCTGGCAGCAGATGGAAGTAATGTGGCTGATCCCATTTTACATCTCTAAAATAAGGTGTTGGTCTAGGCTGTATCATTTCCTGCCTTAGCCAACTAAGACAGTGAAGTGGGCTCCCCATCAGCACCTGCTTTCTTGCTTTACAGTGAGAGACAATGGCTCATATTATGCAAGGTTGGGTATTAGCAAACATTTCTTCTCTGAAAGAGTAGCGAGACACAGGAACAGACTGCCTGAGGAGTGGTGGAGTCACTCACTGTCCCTGGAGAAGTTCCAAACTTGTGGAGATGTGGAACTGGGGTCACGGTCCATGGGCATGGAGGGGGTGGCTTGGGCTTGGTGATCTGAGAAGGATTTTTAACATTAACAGTTCTGTGATTCCATGATTTTTCTGCTCTTTCTCGGCTGACATGGGAAGGCTGAGCTGCCTAGGAGCTGGCAGGGCTCAGTGTCACTCTGCTGCAAGCCCTGTTGGCTAAATCCGAATTCTGGCTCATCTGGTCAATTCCAGCACCCTGCGTTGTGAGCTACCTTGTTGAAAGAGTTGTACGCAAAATCAACATATTTTCTCTTATCAGGACGCGATATCGGCTGTCAGTCCTCTTGTTTGCCACGGGAGGAAACGGGCAGGAGCAGAGCAAAGAAAATACACCGCGGAAATCCGCGCACATAAGGCGCTGCGGGGAGCGGCGGGACGGCGCCCGCGCGTGGCCGCCAGGGGGCGCCACCAGACCGCACTGCCGCGCGCGGCCACTAGAGGGCGCCGTGACACCGCGCTGTCGGCTGGGCGCAGCGCCGCCGTCCCCCCCCAGCGGCGCCGCTCCCCCCGGCGCTCCCATCCCGAGGGCGCAGCGCCGCGCAGCCCCGACCCGCGGCACAGGGAACGGAAGGGACGAGGCTGTCGTGCGCTCAGACATCTGCATCAAGTGCCGCTTTTTCTGTATCTCTGTAATAGGACGAGTGAAGGATTTCTCAGAGAATTTTAAAGCTCACTCCAGAACGTGATTAGACTTCAGAAATACGGTCTGAGCTCGGGCGCCGTTCGGAACCCCGGGCCGTGGCAGCGGTGCCCGTGCTGCGCTCGGCTCCGTCGCTCCTTAACGCCTGGGCTGTGGCTCTGCGGCGCTGCCCGCTGCCCTGGCACTGATCTGCGGGGCCTCAGACATAAAGCGTGTGCGAGGAGTTCTGTATCGAAGTTAAAAGGACGCATTAAAATAAATGAGATAAGGTATCCTGGCTGCGAGCTCCTAATGCAGCCCAGGCAGATAACTACAATGGGACCCGAGTTCTCGGCAGTGATAGCGCGGGTCTGCAAAGGAAGTGAAGCAATTACGTTCCAAACACACTTCGCCGATGGATCTCAGCGAGCTGGGCTGGCAGGCAGACTTCGGCAGAGCCTTTTGTGCTCCTGACCATAGAAAACAATCAATAGAAAAGCTTAACTTCCTGGACCTGCGCTGAATGCTAAGTTAGCAAAAGAGTACCTCATTATTATACTACATTTTACAAGGAAACAGTGGGCAGAGGAAATGTGACTCAGTGCAAACACTGGGATAAAAAGGTACTGTGCAAATGAACAAACAAACCTCTTGCAAGCAAACTCCGCTGAGCGCCACTGTCGCATTCTTGTTGAGTCTCAGGGCATTTTAGGACCCACTCCAAAAGGGTTCTTCGCTATTCATACAGCTAAAAATAGACCTGACGTCTCAATTGCAGTGCTCAGCCAAAGCTCAGAGCCAAGGAACACTGATTCATTGAATCCAAACCTTTGGGCCCTTCCAGAAAATCACAAGGTAGGTGACAAAGTTCCAATGATGTTGATCCAAACGTTGACAACATCGGCCTTTGTCCTCTGACAGTGCCTCTCCTTTCCAGATTATGACTATTTGCTAGTAAGAATATTGCAACTAAATATACACAAAAGCCAGGGATTGCAAAACAGTCGCCCTGGGGATGTTAAAACAAACAGAAACCCCACATGTATTTTTCCTCTTTCAGTGTCTGCCAAAGTCTGATTGCTGCTCTGAAGGCTGCTTTGTGCTATCTTTTTTCTGCATTTCTTCTCATGAATGGACTTTTGTCCACTCTTCTTCTATGTCCTCCACATCAGGCTTAACATCATAAGACTCCGTATTTTTCATATGGAAAGCCCAGTGTACACAAGGTTTGCTTCCTTCAGTTTCCTGTCATAGGAAAGGATGCTGAGAACATGTGTTGTGTAGAAAGGATCAGAACAGAGTTATGGTCCTTCTCTGCTGGGAACCATTGAAATAAAAGGGTAACTAAAGAATCACAGAATCTCAGAATGTCCAGGGTTGGAAGGGACCTCAAGGATCACGAAGCTCCAACCCCCTGCCACACGCAGGGCCACCAACCTCCACATCTCACAGCAGCCCAGGCTGCCCAGGGCCCCGTCCAACCTGGCCTCCAACACCTCCAGGGATGGACGGGGCACCCACAGCCTCTCTGGGCAGCTGTTCCAGCACCTCACCGCTCTCATAGCAAAGAGCTTCCGCCTGACATCCAACTGAAATCTTCCCACCCTCAACTTAAAACCATTTCCCCTTGTCCTGCTGTTATCCACCCTTTCAAAGAAATTTCTGTGGAGAAATGAAAAGTAGAGCAATGTCTCTCATCAGAGGTGATGGGCGATGCTGCAGGAGGGAGGCTGGGCTGCCTCGGGAGGAGCAGAGTGCAGGGCGCAGACCCTTCCCTTACCCTGCTCCCCTTACCACATCCATCAAAGCCCCGTTTTCCACCACTTTAGCAGCTGACAGCTGAAGACATGAACTTCGTCTCCTTGGAATTAATGCTGAGGTAAAACTCCTCTGAAACAGCACAGCAAAAATCACATCCACACCTCACCAACAGCTACACACCCTCAATACTGAGAGCAGCTGCCTCATGTTTGCAAAATTTTGGGAGCGTTTGAAGTGCTGAATGCTGCCGTTCTGTGCCATGCGCTCTTCCCTCTCCTCCCACAGATGTGTTGTCTGTCTCAGTGTGATGCTGTACTGATGGGCAGAGAGGAGCAGCACAGCTGCTCCAAGGTTGCAGCTCGGGTTTGGATCTCACCCTTCACCTGTTGGGCTCCTTTGTTACATCAACACAAGAGAGAAAGTTTCAGCATTTCATAAGGCGCAAAAGTCTTCAGCTTTCAGCTGAAATGTGATGTAAGAACAAAGCACGCGTTTCTCATTTCATTTTTATTTTCCCTTCCCTCATCATTTCTATCTAAAAGGAAAAGAAACTATGGAATGTTATTAAAAATACTTAGGGCTTGCCATCACCTCAAGTTGAAATGACAGTCCCGACAGCTGCCTTAATGCACGCTGCCAGCTCCTGTCACACAGCTCGCAGTGTTGGTACTTAGGAACACAGAGAGGAAGGTCATCAAAAGGTGGATATATTCAGATGAAGTACTGGCCAAACAAGATTGCTCCGAGCCATTCAGCCCAGCTGCTGATTGTGCAGAGTGGTGCTTCAGAGCACAGGGGCTGAAGGCGGAGCTTTATGGGAAGGAACAGCTCTGCCCACATCCCAGAACTGTTCTTTCACCTCCCTGGTGCAGAACCCATATGGGAGGTGCCGGCCGTGCCCAGAGCTGGTTGTGCTGTGCTCCTCTGGTGCCCAAAACTGCGCAAAGCTGGGGAGTCGTGGATGCCACCTTTCCCCCTTTGCTTTGCCTTGCTAGGATGTGGGGAACAAAAGCTGGAGCAGGAGGGGGGTGGATGCTGCTGCAGGAGGGGGCATTGCTGCCATCGGTGCAGCAGCTGCTGTGCCTGGAGGGGTGACCCACCTGTTTGTGTCAGAGCAGGTGAGGTGCTGTTGTGCCTAATTGAGGTGCACTGCTTTAAAAAATGAGGCTGCCTATTGTTCTGAACTCAAAATGTGCATCAAAGTCATAATGCTGGCAGCAAAGTGAGGCTGTGGATGCTGCTAAATGAGGTGAGGAAAGGAATCAAAGCCCACCGATGTTCAGATGTGTCTTCGCTAACCTAAACCACTCTTTGACTCTGATGGCTGCCAGCTGGGATGGTGGCAATCCTCTCCAGGTGCAGTGCCGGCACACCAGCAGGCTGCTTGATGTCACCACTCAGTCACCCAGAACTCATTTCCCTGGGCCCCCACCTCCCACAGCTCCTGCTCCCCAGCACCTGCTCTGCTCTCAGCTTGTGGCAGAGCTGCTGTGCCCTGCTGGTACAAAGGGGAGGTTGCTGCCGCAGCACTTCCTTCTGACTTGTTCGTTTGTGCCTCTCTTCTGATGTCCTCACTTGGTTCTTCTGCCCTGCAGGCAGACCAATAACGATGAGCTTGCTTTAGGAAGCTCCGAAGAGTGGATGTTGAACCACATTCCTTGGGGTTTGGTCATGAGAGGTACCAAGAGGATTTGGGGAGAAGCATCCTATATTTAGGGAGAGCCAGGAGCTGTGTGCTGTAAGCACAGATGTCCAGCTGGTAGCAGAAGTTTGAGGCTCTTTGCCACGCCATGTGCCTCCAGCAGCAGCTTCAGGTACTTCAGGAACCCCTTCTTGTGGCTGGAGCTGAGCTCTGCTTTGCTCACTGTCCCTGCACAGCTCACGGCTAAGACTGAAAGGTGAAGGTTTTTTGTTCTTTTTAACTTCAGCTGTGGTTTCTCTTTGAACAGAAGAGAAACAAAGCTGAGCTTTGCCCCAAAATATCTGTTTCTTCCTGGAAGGATTTGATCTGTTTTACTCTCTGCAGTTTTGCAGTCTGACTGTTGACATGGTCACTACTGTGACTAAGTATGATTTTTCCTTTCCTTAATTTGCTGAAACTCTTTGGGTTTAACAGCAGCTCCTGAAGCAAAGCACCTCGCAATGTGCACTGCCTTATATCCCAACCCTAGGAAACTCACACTCAGATGTGCTCAGCTCTGCAGTAATTACTCTCTCTGTGTATAAATGCCAGTTCCACTTTCTTCATGACCCAAAATTTCTTAAATGAACTGAATCTTCTACTTCCTTCTGGTCTATTAAAACATTTCTCCCTCCTTGTTATCATAGCCTCTTTGTGGCTACCTGAGGAGATGCCCCAGTATCTCTCCAGCTAAGTCAGTGCAGAGTGAGGTGTTCACCTTTCTCATGGAGTCCCACTGTTCTCATATTAGGGCATCTTGGCCCCAGGTTTACTTTTCCTCTTAATGTATTTTGCTGATTTACAAATGTGGTGGCAGTGCTAAGTCACGGCCTGAAGCAGTGATGGAGCACCTGGTGGGAAGGCAGGGCCAGCCCAGGGGAGCTCAGCTGCAAGCAATGTACTGAGTGATGGAAGGGATGGAGCCAGGATCCACCCCTGCACAGCCCTCATTTAAGGGTTGGCAGTGGAGGTGAGGGCATCTTGCTGGAGATCCCTGCTTACCTGAGGCCTTCTAAAGGTAAGCAGAGCTTTTTCCTTTGTTTCTGAATCCACAGCTGTAGCATTTGGGTTTGTTCTCTTTTGCTGCCGCCAAAGGCTTTGCTACCCTGCTATTACTGCTGTACTTTCTATCACGTTATCATGTTACAACAAATCTTTTTATTTCAGTAAGAATAAGGTAATGGTCTGAAGCAACACTAAGATGTGTTGTCAATGGGGCCCTCAACCTTCTGAGTAAATGGGAAGTTTAAAAGATGAGCACTGGCTGTGAATTTTAAAAGCCACTCTGGCACCTCAATGGCCACTTTTCTAATGAAGTGTAGTGTAGAAAAAGGTCTCACAGAGCGTCTGGAGAGAAGGCAGAAAAGAGGGTTTCCAGGAAGAAGGAATAAAGAGTTCATAAGAAGCAGAGCTGTTCTAAATAAGTGCTCTTGTTCGTGTGAGCTGAGACAATATAAAGGTGGCAAGAAGCCCATGAGGAATAAATAGAAACGATGCTGTGAGTCACCAGCGTTCCTTTACTGCTCACATCACAGCGGGAGCAGAACATCTGGGCAGCGCCGCTCAGTGGGGGCTGAGCAGCTGCCAGGCAGGGCTGAAAGGCGCTTCTGAGTGCTCCCAACCCGGGCGTGGGATCCTCCCTGTGCTCCCAATCCGCCTTAGGGCAGCATTGGTCTCTTCAGTTCCGTAAAATGTAGTATGGTTTTAGAGAGCATAGCTGACCCTCCTGCACCCTTGAAAATGGGGGTGTGCCTGTGTATGTACGTGTGCTCATATGTGTATAGGTGTGCAAGCCTCATTGAAATACAGTGCCCTCATAGATAGTCTGTATGAGGGGCAGACCTTCCTCCTGGGTTTCAGGGACCAGCCGTTAGATCACAAACACATTTGGTTGAGGATCTTATATTGGATCACATTTTGGCAGCTGTTGCAGTTACCGCCCTTCCATGATGCCTTGCAAGTGAGAATAAATAATCAGCAGTGTGTCTGGGATGTTTTTCTGCTCAGAATCAGACCCAGAGGCTCTCCAATGGCATCACTAAAATAAATCACTCCACTCCAGAATGGATGATCACAGATTTCTTCTCAGTTTTCCAGAACATGAAATCCAAACCAGGTGTAAGGAGCTTCTCTGCTCCTCAGCAGCTTTGCCTGCCCCCATGGCCTGTTTAACTGCCACCCTCCCTCAGCACATCTCTGCTGAGAGCACTGCAGGTACAGAGCTGTGGCCAAACAGCGAAGCTCAGTTAAGTGGTGAAGGAGTGAATTACTGGTAAAACAGCAGAAGTCAATGAAAAGGAGTGTGGTTCATATGAAAACAGAACTTGTGTGCCTATCAATAAGCTGGACAAACGTTACCCAGATTCGGAACCACTTTTGGCACAGATCCTGTCTCGCTCCCTCTTCCAAAATCAGGCAAGCTTGAAGGCAGGCGGAGGTTTGGCTGTCTCCTAGGGGTGTTAGGTCTGGAAGCCTCACAGGCACTTATGTCTACATGCCATTATTTGGGCTGACCTTCCTGTGATGGCCTCTGCCTCTCCACGTGGCTTTTGGCACCTCAGCACTTTTGGTCTCTTCTGCTCTGTTCCTCTTTTCTCTCTGGGTGAGGCTGTCAGTAGTCCCAGGAACAAAGCTGTGGGGGGAGGAGGATGCAGTGTTCCTTTGCCATGATAAATGGGCAGTGTTCTTGGAGCTAATAAGAGCGTTGTCTTTAAAACAACATTCATCAAAGGAAAGAGCTTGTTGGTTGCTGATTTATGAGGGAGAGTGACTACCCTCCCTCTGTAGGCTGCTAATCCTGAACTGACTCACTGACTAAAATTGTTTAAGCTGTGATATTCCTGAAGTATTACATTTCAGATCAAGGCTTAAAGGGCGAGGAGCGTAACTGCCTTCTGCACGTGCCTCCATCCGTCTTGAGGGAGTCCTGGGGCAGCAGGAGCACACCCCAAAAGCTCCAGAGATCAAAGATGCCTTTCTGGCTGCTTCCAATAATGCTAGTTTCTCCCGTGTTTTCCCCTTTGCTTTGCAAAGAGGCAGCATGCTTAGCAGGTAGGTAATCTGAACGAGGACAAAGAGAGGTTCCTCCCACCAGAGTATGCTCGGGGCTCGGTCAGGTGAGATCCCACCGGGCACGTGGACATCTGCAGGCAGAGGTGGAGCCGTCCTTGTGCCTGTGCTTGTCCCAAGAGCGTGCCGTTAAATCCTTCGCCCGGCACTGGGCGGGGAGCAGTTCTTTGCGGGATGATCTCCTGACCCCGGTGGGCTTTGTGCTGCGCGCTGCGCTTCCCTGGAGAGGGCTCTTCAGCATCTACCCACGCAGGAAGACGGCGTCTGAGACACGGGCGGTCCAGAGGAATGCTGTTCTACTTCTTGGAAACTGAAAATCATCCCAAAGAACTTCAGGCGCTGCGCGGGCGCTGCCGGCTCCCCTCTCGTCCTCCGCTCGGTGTCACCTCCCCGCCACGGCCGCCAGGTGGCGCTGCGGGCCGCCCCTCCGCACCGAGGCCGCTGTGGAGGCGCTGCCGAACCGCTCACCTGGTTGGGGAGCGCGGGCGATGGGGGGCTTTGCTTCCCCTCCGCCTCTGTGGGCTGAAGGCGCCGGCACAGACCTTCCTTTCACTGTGCTGCCGAGGCAGAGCCTAAAGCGTCTCAGGGTCTCCGGCTAGTTACGAGATATCTCAAGTTCTTTCCCACGTTGGTGGGTCTGGGACCCAGAAAAGCGCTGTGATGTTTTCTGGGCTTCACTGTTTCAGACGTAGGCCAGGAACGTGACCGCAGCCCAGCCTGACCCTCACCAGTGGCTGCTGAGTATCAGAGAAGTGTCAGGAATTCCACTCAGGTCAGTTGATCAAATGAAGTCACATCTCGTGCAGCAAGGAAGCTCTGTTAAGGGATACATTTCTTGGAACAATAAATGCACATCAAAACGACAGTGCAAAATTCATTAGAAAATAACACCCAAACTCAAATGAGAAACAGGGAAGGAAAGAAATGACATTGTTGTGAAATGTGACAGTTTGCTTCAAGTCTGAATTAATACTGATGTGATGTTTATATCAGAGAAGTGTGTGCCCCAACCTGCTGCATGCACTCTGCTTTGTCTTCTGGTTGCATTTGAAGACTACAGCATCCTACGGGTACAAATCAAAGTGCTGTACAAGCAGTTTTTCAGGGTTATTGTTCTTTGCTGACTGAGCTTGTGCAGGTCTTCAGAAACGCCCTTACTGACACCTCCTCAATCTCATTTCGGCAATCCAGGCTTCCACGAGTCGATAGGAGTTTCCAGTATCTGCAGCATCCAGCACAGATACGCGCTGACTGCAGAAGGCAGCACTTGTTTGTTCCAGCATCAAGCGGTCGGCACGCGCTGTGCGACTCGGCCCTGTGACAGCTGGGGCACAGCGCAATGCTGCTGTTTGTCCAACGCGTCACTCAGCAAAAATAAAAACAGCTGAGAAAGCTTCACTTCTGGGAAGCCGGCAGATACCGCCTCTGCATGTCAGAGCCGTGCTGGTGTTGGGGAACGGCGTTATCGCTGCACCTCGGTGCGCTGCTCAGTGCTCACAGCTGCTCCCCGGGCACACGAAGCCCTGATGGGGGCAGAGCTGGGCGGGCATCGGCTGGTTCCACACCGGAGATGTGGGAGGTGGAGCCCCACAGCACGGCTGAACAGAAAATGGCGTCTTCAAGCCGATGGAAGGCTGCATTGACTTCAGACGTTACCGTGGGTCTGCCTGGCAGAAGAGGGAGGGAAGGAGGAGTTCTCTTACTGTTATAACGCTCAAACGGCCCCGGAATTTATTTTAAAGGGTTGTGTGGAACATAGAAGGTGAGATGTGAGCACAGTGCAGCGTGGAACTCTATTGGTTGTCCAAAGAAGGATGGGATGCAGGTGGATGGACCTGCAGCTTGCACTCCCTTGTTGTCTGTACCTCTGTGCCTTCAGCAAATCATTGAATTTCTTAGCTGTCCCCTTCCCATAAACTGAAGTAAATGGTAGAAACACCTCTGCTTCATGAGAGTGCTGGGTATGAATTAACACATGCTGAATAATGAGACAGAAGACACGATGTTAGGATGAGATAAAATTGCTGCAGAGGAAATACATTTTTTAAATTGCTGTGGTCTCAGGAGTGAAATAGCTGGGCATGATGGGTCTAGACTGGGGAACACGAGTTAGATGTCAGAGACATCTGGGAGTTCATGTGATCTGGACTGGAATGCCTATAGCTGAAGCAGCAAGAGCATGGGGTTGTCTTCAGGGTACAGAAAAGTGTTCGTTCTTTCGTGGTAAATGGAAAGGAGGTCCTCAAGTTAATGATCCTACTGATGAGTGGGTTTTGTCTTTTCTTTTTGAGTTGGCAAATTTAATACTAAGCCCCATGACTTTAAGCTAAAAATTCATAGCAGACAAATGTGAGCTCTTCTGCTTTCTGTCCTCCAGACACAGCATGGGATGCCCGGTCCAATATTTATTCCATCGCTGGGATACACAGCACCGGAGTGGGGATGATAAACGAGCAATTCGTCCTGTTGGACTGGATTTGGAGTTTGCCAATCATTCCAAAATAGTTCCTGAGTTAGTCTATCGCTAATCACCCACTTTCACCATAATTGGGAGGCCAAGAAGTTCTCGCAGGCAGCGCATGAGACATAGAGGGGAAAATGATTAAAACAAAGCCAAAAATACCACCGCATTGGAGTCATGAGTCAGATGCCGACCTTTCACGTAAACGCCGCGGAGAGGCTGAGATCGGACGGCACCGCGGGGCTCCCGGTGGGAGGGAGGGGCGGGCGGACATCGAGCTGCGCGCAGGGGCGGGGCGGTGGCGGCGGCACGGGGGGGTCGGAACGGGCTGCTCTCCGCAGGTCCGCAGCTTCGTGCGGTGTCGGCACGCAGCGGCGTCGTGAAAGCTTTAAGCTGCCGTCGGTCGGGCTGTTACGGCCTCTTTTCACACGGAACCCGCAGCTCTCTGTGAAAGCGACTGCGAGTGACCGCGTTTCGGAGATCTCACGTACTGGGAGACTCCCTGCGAACCTCCGAGCTGGCGCCAGGGCGGCAGAAGTAACGAAACGCTTCTTACGTCCGCTTGGGCTTTTCTGCCAGTTTTGGCTCTGGATGCAAAGTCGGAACAAACTCCACCGGCTCACGGCTCGGGCCGTAGGGAGCGCAGCATCGCCCGCACCGCCCCCTCGGCGGCATGGAGATAACCCTGACCAATCCTTCATGGCTCGGCCTGGCCTCTCCTTTGTGCCCCCATGTTCCACACCAGCGGTCGCCACCCGAGCTTGCGGCCGGAGCCGTGCCGTGCCGTGCCGGGACTTTGGCCGCGCTGTCCCTGCAGCATTGCGCGGAGCCCCGCACGGCCGCTACAGAGCGCTGCTCCCGAGGCAGACGGGGGAGGAGATTCCAATCGCGTTAATCAGCCGGGTGCCGACCTTACCCCCTCTGCTGTAGGAAAACATTTCCTTTCGCTCCCTTTAAAAGATAACAAGCGGTTCCGTCCTTCAGACCCTGCCAGATCCTCCGCAGGGACAGAGAAGAAAGGCCCCGTCCCACCCGGAGCAGAACACCGCGCACCAGAGCCGAGCCGTGCCAGAGCCGAGCCGTGCCAGAGCCGAGCCGT
>JAPSGF010000012.1:1841070-1901427 GCA_035772895.1 Perdix hodgsoniae | reverse complement strand
CCAGAGCCGAGCCGTGCCAGAGCCGAGCCGTGCCAGAGCCGAGCCGTGCCAGCTGTCCCCGCACACCGCGGCCTGACGCTGCCATCCACCCCTCGGCCTGCAGATCCCAGGCACTGGCAGGTCGGTGCGCAGAGCCTTCAGAGCCGAGCAGACACAACAGCAGCGTCCCTTTGCAAGGAACGGGCTCTGCCCACGGTCAGCAACCGCCGCAGCACGAAGGGCAGCAGTGCGATTGGGCAGCGATGTGGCACCGGCGGCACTCGGTGTGCTGCTGCCCTGCGGCTGCGGGGATGCTCTGTGCAGCCCAGCGGTCAGCAACGCCTAACCAAGAGCTGGGAGATGGAAAGGGAAGTTAGAAAACGGTCTTGATATTTGGTTTCCAAGTCCAGGGTCACCCTCTGGGGTCTGCTGGTGTTTGGCCATGGATGTTTCACGGGATCACAATTTTCTCCCTCCCAGGCAGAAATTACTCAGCCAGATAAAACAAGCAAAAGATACCAGTTGTGCTGATTCAGGAGGAAAAAATTTCCCTTCTATTTTAGCAGCATTCCAGCAGGAAACTGAAGGGCAGTTTGCCACGGGCATAGAAAATGGGACAGGTTACATGTTATCCAAGAATTCCTGTGTGCCCATTAAGTCCTTTATGGCCTGAAGTCTGTAAGTCTGTCTAGAATGCACAGTGTGAAGTAAGGAGAGTTATACCATTCTTTAAGGAGCTTCAGTAGCAGGAGAAGCTTCAAGAGAGCAGCCTGGGGCTCGGTGGAGTCTGATTCACACCTCTGGAAATGGGTTCTCATTTATACCATGCAGTGGCTGTTTTTCACAGTGGTGCAGCTGAAAGTTCTAGTCCCTACATCTCAAAGTGCTCTGGTGTTTCAGTAGGAGTTAAACCTTCAGTTTTCACCTGAAGGCCTAGTCTGCTCCCCATGTAAGGATAACAGCTTATTCTCACCTGCTTTCTGAAACCATGAAGTGGTTTCTCCTTCCTATGAATCTTTCCATGCTGTCTCACCCCTCTGCTGGTGATGAGGCTGTGTCACAGTTCTGACTCCTCTGAGTGCAGCAGCTGCACTGTGGGGGTTCTGCTGCTGTGCCCAGAGCTGCCCTTTGTGCCTCTGCTGCCCTCAGCAGCTATTGCAGTAAATGCTCTGCATTGATCAGAAAGAAGGTGCTGTGTAGCAGTGCTTGAAAGCAGTGTTTCAGAGCTGATAGAGTTCAGCCCTTCAGGTGTTACTCTCAGCTGCACTCACCAGGAGAGAGCCCCACATTCCCTGGGGCCCTCTGCTGTATCCAAAGCTGTGTCTGGAGATGCTGCTGCCTTGGAACTCCCTGCAGCCTTGGCACATCTTTCTGACAGTGAGCTGCTCCTTGCATGTGGGGAGGCTGTCAATTTGTAATCACTTTAAATGCAGGCAAAGCAGCATATTGGCCTCTCTTTGTTCGCAGCCCCATGTAGCTGTAACAGACTCTTCTGCACCATTTTCTCTTTTGAGTTAGATAAATATTATTCCTGAATCAGAAAGGGAGAGCTTAGGCTGCAAAGTAAGCAGAGGACAATAGCCCAGAAGTTTTTCTGTGCTCTCGTTTGAGGTCTCCAATGTTGACAAGAGATGACTTTTCCTAACAGAATGATTTTAGTGTTCAGTTCCTTAGGTCAGTGCTGAGTGCTCCTCTTCCTCAGCTGCAGCAGTGACCACAGCAACCCGGCCGGGCTGTCAGCTTTTCACTTAGATTATACTCTGTTCATTAACACAAACAAACTGAATAGAATGAGGAAAATTGCTCGCCAGGCCCTGCATTTGGAAGACATTTTCTGTACGAAAAGGAAAGACCTCTTTAGTTTTAATTGCTCATACTCTCAAGCTAACAAAGAGAACAAAGTAAGGAGAGGTTCATGGCATTTCTCCTCTGAGGCCATCCGTGCCCCTGCAGGAAAGATTCGGCTTCTGTGCTTGCCAGGCTAATTGGTGCAAAAGAAAACACAGAACATTAACATGCATTTAAATTCCAGGCTCAGCGTAGTCATGAAAAAGAAAATATGTTTGAAAGATGAGTCCACCTGATCCCAGGGCCACTTGATAGTAAATGCGTCAGATGAGAGAGAGAAAAGCAGAGGGGACTTTATTTGTGTTGGGTTTCCTAACTGAGGTATCAGCTGGGGCAGGGATGAAAACTGGAAGGAGAATGGGTAGGAACTGAGCTCCGGGTTGGACAAGATCTGCATGCACAGATTAATCCAGGAGGAGCACTGGGGGGCAGGAGGAGATCCAAAGGGTCGGATCCCCTTAACGAAGTTTTCCTGCACAGCTGCAGTTCTGCAGCCTCGGAACAGCAAAGTGCTTGCAGACAGACTCGTGCTCAGGACTGAAGGGGGAACGAACACCCAGCCTTCCACCACAGGCAGCAGGGCTCCGTGTGGGTGCAGGAGGAAGTGCACTGCTCAGTGTTGCGTGGTCTCTGTGATGGACTTGGGTGTTTCCCACTTATGTTACTGTATCTTCACACACTGTGCACCAAAAAGTAAAATGTGCTCCTGTAGATGAAGAAGTAAGTGTATCCAATGTGTACAACACACAAAAAAATGCTGGCCTTTTCCATGTCTGTTAGCAGTGTTTTCTGTTAAGGAGAAGGTGGATTTGGTTTCTTTTTCCGTCCTGTATTCCAACACCTGTTACGAGGAAGGACTCAATAAGGGGAGTAAGGGCTGTGAAAGACTTGGAGGGGAGCCACAGCTTTGCCTCTGCAAAGGAAAACGTCAGAAGGCGCCGGGCTCTGCTCCTCCCCTCGCCAGGGCTGAGGGCTGCAGTGCGCTGCTGTGCCCTGGGCTGCCGTGGGCACAAAGGTGCCGGCAGGAGTTGCTGCTCTCATTGCTCTCTGCTGCCTTCATTCTGCACGGAAATCGTGCGGCCAGCTGTCAGGTGGGGACAGAATGCACTGCCGATGACAGTCTGTGTGATTGTAATGGATAAAAAGGACAAAAAAAAAAAATGAGGCTCAAATCCAGCCCCAGCGGCTTCAGTAGACAACACCGCGGGCTCAGGAAGAGGGCAGATTTGCGATGTCATATCAGCATTCTTTGTTCTGTCACCCAAACCTCTCCGAGTTCAAGGACTATCAAACCCATTTTAATGTCTTTAATTTCCAGCAAATCTGAAGTTCCATTATTAGCCCCTGTTACGTACTTAACATTTGTAGTCTGAATAACAAAGTCTAAACTGTAACTGTCCACAGAACATCAAATGCAATTGCACCGTTGTCTTCTTGTTTCTCCCATTGAAGCCATTCTTATGGATCTTATCCCTCCACCCACTGGCTTATGACGAGCACGGGCTGTTTGAAACGTGTGCTAATGGCATGCTTTAACCTGAAATAGTGTACATGAAAGTACTGCTCCCATTTACATGGACAGCTGATGCTGGATTGCACTCTGATCCTGGGGAAAGTGAACCTGACTGTCACTGATGTTTGGACTGCAGCTCTGCTGCCTGAGTTTGAGTTGAAATTCAGACAGCAAAGGAACTTAGGTTATAAGTTCTGTTTCAGATTTGAGCCATCTGCTGCTCAGCATTCCTTATCTTTAGCCCAGGTTGGCACAGCTCCACTCAGCTCCATGGAGGGAGGCTCACAGCCGTGGCAGAGAGCTGAGCTCTGAGGGCATGGAGCTGATGGGGGCAGCCTGGTGCAGTTCAGAAGTTGTGAATTCAGTCCTTGGCTGCCCTGTGTGCATCTGAGCTGGCTTTACATGCATCACATGAGGGAAAGGTGAGCAGCTGCGCACACTGAGCAGTGCCTGTAGGTGCCATGCATGGCAAATGGTATTGCAGGGCATCAGTTTCAACTTCTGTACCCCAAAACATAACGATGGTAATAAACATCAATATCTGAGAGCAAAGGAGCTTTCTTGTGGCTCTGAAGTTACAATGCCTCTGGTTTCATGTCTGCGCATCATCTCTGCATTTCTCCAGAGAGCTCCCAACCTTTCAGGAGACAAAATAACCTTCTGGCATTTAACACTAAGACACTCGAAGGAAAAATACTGAATGCCTTTAACATCTTCAGCTGCAAAGGCTCCCCAGACACATGGGCAACTTGCATTTTGCTGAAGGAAAACAACACAGAAAACACCAAACAACTTTCTTCCACAGCTCAGGCTGCTCTCCCAGCACACCTGGACAGCTGAGGGATGGGTGTGGGGGAGCTGCCATGCAGACACAGAGGGCAGCACCCAGATCTGCTGCACCATCTGCTGGGTGGGAGCCTGGAAGCCATGGCACAGCACTTGTCATTGGTATGAGTTGTGTTAAAACTGCCTGATTTCAGCTAAATGCTTCAGGCTGTGCCTTCGGGAGCACAGCAGGCTGCCCTTCATCTCTGCTCACCTGTCTGCAAACAGGAACCAAATACAGCTGAGGGTCAGTGGGGATCATTGTAAAAGGAAGATAGGATGCAGGGATGGGACCGCACTGAGTTTCATTCTGAGTGTTTCAGGAGGTTCTAATGCATGCCTGTAAATAAATCCTTTGCATCTGAAGAAAGAAAACGTGTCTGAGATCCTGCTGAGGATCTGATTAAGTTCATTGCTCTCATTTCTGAATGTGCTGGCAGTATAAAGCCAACAGCACCACACTGGCTTATAGACAGGATAAGGCAATGGCTCTTCAGATGCAAGGAAGCTCGTAGTCCAGATGGAAATGACTTCAGTGGAAAAAAAAGAAAAAGCAGAGGCCTACAAGATCACTTGTTGTGCAGAATGTCCTTATGTGCCTCAGGCAAGAAGGTAAATACAGTAAATACAGACTTCACCCATCTCCTGCTGAAAGCAACCGGAGGTTTGTCACAGGTTTGGGGTGGGCAGCACCCCACCCCAAAGGACAGAATCCAAAACCTTTCTTCTTTTTAATAAGGTGTGAGCTGCACGTGGTGGAAATTGACAATGACTACAATCTCCAGTTCAAACACGTATCTTCCAACATCTGTGTCTGAGACCAAAATCACCTTGTTTCTTGTGAGGCTGTATCTGCCAAGAGGGATTCAGGCATGGGAAGAGTGCTTATTTAAGAAGAACCCATCAGGGCTGAAATTCCACTAAAAGCCTCGCTTCAAGATTTCAGGCTTGGAGATTGTTGTGATTTTTGTTCTCTCTGTTAATTGCATTACCTCCATACATGCAGATGCTGTGTGCCCCAGGGATGCTGCAGGGCTCCGTGCCCACAGGGCACTGCGGGACTCTGTGCACCTGGGATGGATCCAGAGCCCCGTGAAATGCACAGTCTCCACTGAGCCTCCAGTCGGCCTTCACAGCACTGCCCTGTCAGAAAGGTGCCGTAGGCACTGACTTTCTTCACCTGCTGTTCTGGGAATTAACCTGTGGAGATCAGACTTCCATCCTCTGCATCAGGGGTGTGCATGTGGGCAGCCCGCACGGATGAGTGGCCAATGTGTTTCCTGCTCCTGATGATGACTTTTGAGATCATCTGAATGTCTCAGAACAAGAAGAAAAGAATCCTGTTCTTTTTTTTTTTTTTTCACAAGAACTGGCAAACAGCCTATATCCAAAGAGATGCGACAATTTCACTGCATGCACTGAGCATCCTGTCTGCTTTATTCCACCCTTTTACAATGAGAGAATGAAGTCTGTGGACCGTGAGGGCTGCTGCAAAATAAATGGCTCCTATATTATTATGTTGGCTCACGATGTCAGAGGTGGACATTGGTGAGATGGCAGCAGAAGCTGAACCTTCCCATCGATATTCCATCACATTTTGTTGCTGTGTGACTGATGGCAGCAGAAAGGTGGTCTGACAAAATGGTGTCTGACATAGAAGTACATACGGAGCAAATGGATGGCACTGAATTTTTCTATGCAGAAAAGATGGCACCAATTGCCATTCATCTTGCTGAGCATTTATGGAGACCAAACAGTGGTGCATTTCAGCAGCGATGGTCACTTCCACTGGTGCAGATATTTACAAGCATGGTATGAAGATCTTGTTCACTGCTGGTGAAAACACACAGTTAACAGTGGTGACTATATTGAAAAACAGTATTTTGCAACTGAGAACTTTCGCAGATAGTGTAATGCACTTTTGCATCTGTTGGAGTTTCCATGGAAATAAGCAGGTGTACGGGAAGTGTTGAGTTCTGGCCTGAACCACTGATGGATCACCTGGGGAAAGGACCGGGTCAGCCCTGGGAGCACAGGTGAAGGCAATTCAGCTGTGTGACAGGAAAGGGTGGAGCCTGGCTGCACCTCTCATAGACCTCATGGAAGGGGTGACTGTCTCTGGGTGGAGATTTTCTTTTGTAGAGTTTTCTCGTGAGCTGAGCTCTTCAGGGACAGGTGAGCACTTTCCCTTTGTGACATCGTCCCATCCGTGTTAGTCCCTTTTGCTATCTCACTCCTGCGTTACCTTTCCACCACGTTAATCTTTCTGATTGTAGCAATAGGAGGCACAACGTTCAGAGCGACTTAGGCTCTTCTCTTCTGCTAGGAAGCCGCAGAGGAGCGTTCCCAAGGAGCTCTCCATGTAGGAAACTTCCCTCTGCTCGACCTGCCCCCGGAACACGTGCGCACCGACGGCACGGCGATAAATGAGAGCGGTCCCCGTGCCGCGGCGCTGCTTTCTCATTAACCTCACGCACACCCGCGGGTGAATCGCGCTCCCCGCCGTGCTCCTACTGCTCCCACAGCCCGGCACGGAGCGCGCCGTCGGGCTCTGCCTCCGAGCGCCGGTCTCCGCTGAAGCCAGAGGAGCGCAGCGGGGCGCGGAGCTCCGCGCGGTGCCGCCCCCGGGCTGCACGTGTGGGGCGCGGCGGCTCCGCGCTGTGCGGCTCCGGCGGAGCTCCGAGCCCGGGGGGGCCGAGCCGGAGCTGTCGGAGGCGGCACAGCCGGTAAGTGACGGGGAGTTTTTCTCCCTGTTATTTGGAGGTTGTTGAGAAACTGCGTTTAACTCGCGCTTTGAGACCTGTGTGCTCTTCTCTAGAGGTTTGCTCGGTTTGGGGGGCGAAGCGTTGGTTCACGTTTAGAGTTCAGATCATCCGACAGACGGTTGTCGGTGAGGTGTCTTTAAATTCTTTGCGATGGAAGGTGAGCGCCTCTGCAACAGAAAGGGCTGAGCTGGAGCCGCGGGTGCTGCGGCCGCCTGTGGGCATCCGGGGCAGAAGGGTGGGGGAAGGTTGAGTTGGGTGGAATTTCCCTCTCTGATCCTTCAGGTTACTTGAAGTTATAAAGCTGAATGCTTATTGCATTAAACCATAGTGCAGAGTGTGTGCACCTTCCCAGGAAAGCAGGATGCTGTCCCTGCTGCACCTTTGCTCTGCCTGAGGCTGCAGCCAGTGCTGAGCTCCAACAATCGCATCAGCCATGTTTGACACAGAAATTCTTATGGAGAAATTCCATGCTGGAAAATCAGGTCACAGCTCCATCATCTCCTTAAGCTCTCCTACTCCCCTCAGTCATTTGTTCCTGAGCCTCCCTTGGGAGAAATAAGCCATGCCAGCAGCTGAGAACACCACTTATTTGATTTTCAGCTGGCTCAGCTCCCTAATGTCATAGCATGGGGTCCTTCAGTACCCCGGTGGGCATCCATCCAGGTGGGTGCAGTTCTGATGTTTGCATTGGTGAATGAGCACTGGGGCCTCCTGACATCTTGGGGAGTTTCTACAGCTCTGAGAGTGCTGCTTCTTAATCCTGCCCTCCATAACGAGGTCCACTGTTTGTGTACACAGCCATGGGGCACAAAAACTGAATATCTTCTTGTTGAAATCCTGATGCTTTCCAAACAACTTTCTCTTCCTGTGTGCTGCATAGCTGGAAGTAATGGTGTGAGTGCTTCTGAAGTTCCACCCAACAACAACGGATCGATCTGAAATCACCAGAAATATCTAAAAATGAGAAAAGAAGGCTGAGAGGTGAGTAAGTAGTGATTTTTATGCCTGCTGAGTTTTCTGATGCTCTGTGCTGGTTTGTATGTGCTATGAGGGTGTTTTCTGACCTGTGTGCCTCTTTACTGCTGAGTGTTGCCTTTGCTGGACAGATTGCTTTCTCACTGGAAATGAAACTGAACATAATATAGCTGGTTTGTTGGTTTTCTTTTTAAAAAAGTGTGAGGTACTGAAGTAAACTTCTGATGTGATTTTTCAAGTTCCTAATAACTTCAGGGTAATTGCTGGGGCTAGAAGTATACAACAGCTTCCTGTGCTCTCAAAATGACACCCTAAATGAATTTGTTTGATCTTTCAGCAGAAGAGACAACTGTTTTGAAGTACGGGATGAGAGCAGCACCAGAACATCTTCCCTGAAAGCTGGAGGAAAAGTGCACTCATCTGAAGATGAATAAAAACAACCTGACAAATGCCCATTCCTACATGTGCTCTGTGTAATAATGAGTTAATCTCTCCAGCCCACCTGTGGAGCTATTGCATCTCCTGGTATGTGAAGGAGTGAGAGTGCACAGTCCCAAACCAGTCCTGTTCAGAGGTCTCTGCTGTAAATGCTCCCTGGTGCTGCTCCTTGGGAACCCGTTGCACCTTTGAGGCTGTGCACCTATAGGTGTTGCTTGCGGTGCCGGCTGCATCCTCACCAGCTTCCCAGAGAGCTGAGCAGCTGTGGCTGGTGGACACTGCTGTGTCAGCAGCCCTGTGATGCCCTGCTGAGCAATGACCTGGGTTCCCCCACCATGCCTCATGTGCTGCTTCCATCCCACCAGGCACAGATAGCAGCTCATCTTGAGGAGTTCAATCATTACTATTCCTTGACCAAACTCATGTCCATCTACCAAGCAACCAACAGGACCACCTTCAACTGGACAGAGAGGCGCATTGTGGAGTGGGAGAAGTTTGCAGAGCTGGCTCGATACCAGCCAGAATCCCAGAAACCAACTGTGAAGGCTCTCCTGATCGTGGCGTACTCAGTGATTATCATCATGTCTCTCCTTGGGAATGTGTTGGTGTGCCATGTGGTGCTGAAGAACAAGAGGATGCACTCGGCCACCAGCCTGTTCATCGTCAACCTGGCCGTGTCTGACATCATGATCACACTGCTCAACACACCCTTCACTCTGGTAAGTGGCATGCAGGGCAGTCCTGTTGGCTGGGGGCGCTCGCCCCAGAAATATTGCAGTCCAGAGGTTGCTGTGCTAGAACTGAGGTGTGGGCCCAACACAGCCAAGCCTAATGGGTGGCTCTGCCAAACAGGTAAAGCACCATCCAGAAAACTGTGGGCTCCCTTGGCTCTGTTGGATTCTATTTCTTAAAGAACTCTGAAGTCTCTCTAGGTGTGCTGAAAAACTGCCACAGATCAGGAGAGCTGCTTGGGGATTGCAGAGTGGGTGCCTGGGTGTGTCAGTGCCATTGGCATGCATGCAGCAGGACTGCAAAGTCAAACTTAAATCCCAGGGTTCAGAGCAATGTGGCTGCTGGTCGTAGCTGGGGGAAAAGCAGCCAAGTCCTTCACAGTGAGCAGCTGGGTAAAGACTTCAGTGAAAGTCCTCCAGATGTGCAGGGATTGGTACAGGAGCAGGGCATTGTCCAAATATAATTACTGGTATAATAAAAAAGTAATTACTGCTGTTTGTAGATGTTGTTTATATGGATAAGCTGGATGGCCTGCAATAGCACCACTCATTTCAACTCAGTATTTTAACTTATGAGCTCTTATGTAAGGGTGTTTCAACACCCCGCATCGCTGGTTTGGGGATTTGAGTGGAGCTGCCCAGCAGCCAGAGGGCAGCAGTAAGCTCAGGTGCAGCCCAAGGTGTTCCCTGGGGGTTTGGTTGCTGATAGCTTTTGTTTTCTCCTCAGGTTCGGTTTGTGAACAGCACCTGGATCTTTGGGAAGGCGATGTGCCATGTCAGCCGCTTCGTGCAGTACTGCTCACTGCACGTCTCCACGCTCACCCTGACGGCCATCGCTCTGGACAGGCACCAGGTGAGGTCCTGCTCTCCCACACCTTATTGCTCAGCTCTTCCCAAGCCCCTTTGATGCCAGCTGAGCCATAAGTTTGTGGTGGTTAAAGCAAGGTGGTGCGGCACAGCTGGTAACTGTGAGTGGTTTTGTTTCCAGTGGGGGCCTTGAAAGGCAGCAGAGCCACTGCCGAAAGCAAAGCAGGGGTTCAGCTATGCAGGGGATATTTTCAAGCTTTTCAGCTTTCTAAGTCAAACTGATAAAACACATCTAACGTCCTGACCTTAATTTCTGACCTGGTTCCCTGCTCGTTCTGTTCTCGAGCAGCACTGGCTGTCTGCTGCACCACTGAGCTGCAGGGTGCCTTGAGGTGGCAGCGGTTCTCAGCTCTCTGCATCAGTAAAAAGCAACCCCAGTTAGTGAAGTGTGGCCGCAGGACTGATGGGGGAGCAGCATGAAGGGGAGCAGCAGGGTGAGCGGCTGCTGTGGGATTACTGGAGTGCATGTTGGGGCTGTGAGAAGACATTGCCCGTCACTGCCTGCAGCCAGACTGCATCAGCTGCCTGCTGCACTGAGCACTCCGTGTGTTGCAAGAGCAGGAAGGAGAAGGTAGACCAGGCCATGTGCTTGTACCAGGCACTCACTCTCCTCTGCCGTGTATCTACCAAAAAAGAATTCTTCATGTGCTGAGCTTCTATAAGCTCCTAAAATCTTTTCATCTAACTCAGGAAGTTTCATGAAGGCTGAGCTAATGCCTCCAGATGGGCAGAGGGCTCAGCTCAAATAAACCACACTACATAATTCATACTGAATGAAAGGATGTACCCAGAAGTGAAGAAACTTGCATAGGATTATTTTCTACCACTTATTTTTTAAAAATCTGAAGAAAATGATTCTCACAGAAAAGAAATAAAGAAGTTTATATGAAAGCACTTCTGAGCAGGTTGAGAAATTAACCGTTTCCCATTTTCTAGGTCACTCTAATATGCAGGACTTTCCCCTAATCATGGCTGTTATTTTTCTAAATAGCAGTAAATCTATCTATCTGTATAAAGACCTCTGCTGTGTGCGTTGGCGGAAGGACTTTGCTTTCCCATGAGACAAGAGCCTTGTGCAGTCTGTGTTATAGGTCATTCTGAACCCACTCAAGCAAAGGATGTCTCTGACAAAAGGAGCGCTGAGCATCGCTGCGATCTGGCTGCTGGCTGCCTGCTTCTCCCTGCCCCACGCCATCTACCAGAAGCTCTTCCAGTACAATTACAGGTGAGCTCCTCCTGGCTCTGAGCTGCGCTGCTCTTCGTGTGGGGGTGGAGGGGTCCCAGCTGTGGGGAGGCATTGCAGCTCTCAATGCCATCAGTGGGAGTTTTTTGTGTGTCAATGAAATCTCATTTCCTACAGCAGAGGCTGGGTGCAGTGAAGAGCCTCTCAGCTCACAGCACTGCGCACAGCAGGAGCGTTGGGCCTCGCTTTGTTTTCATCCTTTCCCAGCAGGAGATCTGGGTGAGGGGGTTCAGCCTGGCACAGCCGCACTATGGGGCACTCACTGGTTCCCCGTGCCTGGTGGGTTTGTCTCCCAGAGGCTGGCTTCCCTCAGGGGCCATTTCTTGTCCCTTAGCATACAGTCAACTCTGCAGTCCCAGAAGGACCGTGTCTGTGTGGCCCAATGTCCAGGCAGGGAGGAAACAGAGCAGGTGCTGTGGCTTGGAAGAGGAAGTAACTGCATCGTGTAAACATCTGCAGTACCTCTGTAGTTGTACAGTGTAGGAAAGGCAGGGAGGGGTAGGACTGCCTCTGAATCGGCCAGGCCTGAGCCCCAGCTTCACGTGCTGATCGATGCACTGTGGCTCCTTAGTGTTTATCTCTCTGGATTTGTGCAGCAGGGCAACCTCCCTCAAAGCAGGAGGCTGCTCTGCACGGTGTTACATCAGCTGGAGAAGCAGGAGAGAAATACTACTTCTCTTGCAGTGAAGGGCTGATGAGCGGAGCAGTGCTGCAGCAGGGTGTGATGCTGTGCTTGCCTGGCAGCATGGGAAGCTCCTTGCTGGGCTGAACACAACAAAAACTTATTGAGAGGAGAAGTGGAACTTCACACCCACCTGAAGTCTTCTGAAGTACTGGAAGAAAGTAGAGGTTCTGCTCTCAAACAAAAACCCAACTCTTTATCTTCCCCTCTGTGCGCTGTCTGGTGAAGGCACTCATGGCTTGGAATGTCTTCCTGCAGCACAGCCACTCCTATCAGCACTGCAGGGACCCATTCACCTCCTTGCATGGCTTTTTATAGTGGTTGTGGGTGGGTTACACAAACAGGAGTGCAGTGTGGGCTTCCACCGCTCCTCCTTGCTTGGGCTGTGATTTATGTGCCCAAGAGGTGTCCTGCAGGAAGATATGAGATCTTCAGCTCTCAGCCTTTGTAAACAGAGTGCTGGGTTACTCCAGTGCCCGCACTGCTCTGCAGCTGCGCTCAGGCTATTACCCAACAAATTGCTTATGAATGAACAAATGCCACTATCTCTTTCACTGCACCTGTCAGTGCTCATCCTTCAGTGTGCCTAGAGGAAACCCAACCTTGAGCTGGCACAGGGCAGTTGGCAATATAAGGACTTCCAGGGCACGTTATTTTCATCACTGTTTTCCATTCAGTAAAAATGCTGGTGGTAATGTCACCAGCAATAGATCCCATGGCTGGGAGCTGACAGCAGCAGGAGCTGCTTCCCTGGGACGTTAGCCAAGAGTCAGGCTGCAGCCATGCTCAGAGCTGTGCCCAGAGCCACGGTGGGCATGTGGCCTCTCCGTGCTGCCCATGTGTGGCTGCGTGTCCTGCTGAGTGGCCTTGGGTCCCCCACATCCTCATGTCCTCCACATCCTCATGTTCTCAGGTTTGCTGTGCCCTGCCTTGCCCTCCATCATCTCTTGTGGCACGTGCCTTCACTGCCCCAGTTGATTTTCTATTTGTGGCACAAAAGCCAACACTGAGAGCTGAGAACAGGATATTACAGGTATTAATCAATACTGCAGCAAATAGTGCAGCTTGATGGAGGCTAACAAGTGGACAGAGGACAAGGTTTGAAAAGGGCAAAGTGGGACAGGAGGGAAGAGGCAGGGACACAAAGAAGAGGAGAAAACATCACCAGGAAATAATCTGAGCGTCCCTTTCTCTTAATGCATTTTTGTCCTTTTCTCTTAATGCACTCAGTTCTCTGTGGTGTTGAGGTGCGCCAAGGAGTGCCAACAGAGCACAGATCTGTTGTGCTGAATTGAATGGATGAGTTGTATTTAATTAGTCTGTCAGATATGAATGCCCTTGTTTTGTCTTATCTAGTCACCAGAAGTTAAACCATAGAGTTTAAGTGTAAAGAAAAAAAAAAGGCCCTTAGGAGCAACTTTTCACCATGCTAAGAGGATGTGAGGGTCTCATTGAATTAAAATCTGCTGCAGCTTCCAAGAGGGAACTCTGCAATGATTTTCTCAGGTTCTCTTTTTTTGGGATAACAGAATAACTTAGGGCAGAAGGCAGCAACAGCATGCAGTAATGAGCGTAAGCCTCAGGGAGATGGACATGAGGAGAGGGCTTTCAGGGAAACAGCTCTGATTTGACCTTTATCAGTTGAGATGAACAATATCTGCCCCTTCCCTGTTGGCATTACATCTGAGGCTGTGTCTATGGGGCTGCAAAAACCTCAGCACATTTTGCCAAATCAGCAGCGCCCATCTGCACGGCCGTGTGCTACACACACCTCTTTGTTTTCAAGGGAAGCCACCGTGCGGAGTCTGTGCCTCCCAGATTTCCCTGAGCCTGCAGAGCTGGTCTGGAAGTACTTGGACCTGTCCACCTTCCTGCTCCTCTATCTGCTGCCACTGCTCGTCATCACTGCCACCTACACACGCCTGGCCAAGAAACTGTGGCTGCGCAACGCCATCGGTGACATCACCATGCAGCAGTACATCACCCACCACAGGAACAAGAAGAAGAGCATCAAGATGCTGGTGCTGGTTGTGGCGGTCTTCGCTGTCTGCTGGTTTCCGCTCAACTGCTACGTAGTGCTCATCTCCAGCCTGGGCATCAAGACCAACAACTCGCTCTACTTTGCCCTGCACTGGTTTGCTATGAGCAGCACGTGCTACAATCCCTTCATTTACTGCTGGCTGAATGAGAGCTTCCGTGTGGAGCTCAGAGCCCTGCTGTGCATGTGCCAGCACCCAGCTCAGCCACGAAGCACTGCGCAGCCGCCCATGGCCGTGTCCTGCCGCGAGGCCTGGGGGGAGCGAGCTGGATGCACGAAGGGGCCCTCATCAAACAGCGTTTGCTCCACTGTGCTCATCCCAACAGCCAACAGTGACCTGTGAGCAAGGGTGGCAATGGATGGAGTTTGGCACACATCTGAAGGAAGGACTTTTGTAGCCAGGTGAGCCTCATCCATAGGGATTCCCCAGATAATTCATGTGAAAGCCTCCCATCGGAGTGCAGGTGTAGCAGAAGTGCTAAGTCAGGGCTTGAAGAAGTGATGGAGCACCTGGTGAGAAGCACCTGGTGGGGCCAACCCAGGGGAGCTGAAGTCAAACGATGATGAGTGATGGAAGGGATCCTGGCTCCATCCACCCCTGCCCAAACCTCATTTAAGGGCTGGCAGTGGAGGTGAGGGTATCTCTCTGGAGATCCCTGTGCACTTGCCTTCCAAAGGTAAGCAGCTTTTTTCCATAGATTCTGCATCCAAGGCTGCTGCATTTGGGCTTATCCTAGCTTGCTGCATCCAAAGTCTTTACTACCCTGCTATTACTGCATTATAGCATTACAGCAGGGTAAGGGGAAGTCAGCAGTGGGTGCCACACCGAGTCCTGCTGCTCCTCCTGCCCTGGTCCCAGCCCAGGCTGTGTGCTGGTGGAGCAGAGCACTGTACTGCTCTGGGGCTGGAGCTCCATCTCCATGTCAGACCTCATGTCATTTGGTTCCCTGAGAATTTATTTTAACTTCTGTTATAATTACATCACAAATAAACCTCCACAGACACTGAATTAAAGGCCACAAAATAATTCATCAGGGCTATAGCATTCATCAACTGGAGAATTAAATAATTCTAGATAATTACTAATTGTTGTGGAAGAGATTCATTGAAGCAACTGATTGAATCACAGTTAAAGGGGAGGTTTTCTACAGTTTTGAGAAAAATAGCTTGATTTAGCTGTACTTGGGAGTCAAATGGAGAAAAGAAGACAGTAAAGGAAAGAGGAAAAAAATACAGAGAGACAAAGGATATCAAGGCAGACAGAAAACAGATTTGCTGTGTGATTTTGATTGCAGTGTGGAACAGGTGGGCATTGAGAAGCAGTGCTCCTGCCTGGCAGTGATAGCCCTTCCCATCGCAGTGCTCCTCGGTGGCTGCAGGGGCCATTCTTGCCTGCACCTTTCCAGGTCGTCCTTGGGTGAGGAGTTGCTCCATCTATAGAAGGCTGCTGCTAAGCTTCTCCAGTATGTTCTTCAAGGAGCCCTTAAGAAAACAAGGTTTAAATCGCTATTTGTCAATAGGTAATAGGATAAGTGAAAGAACCATACAGTGGACCTTGAGAACAGCCTTCACTGGGTAATGAGCAGGCAAGGGCTCAGTTAGCAACCCACAGCGTTGTTTGCTGCTCATGGCTGTTCAGCTGATTCTGATACTCATTGGCATCACCTACAGGTTGCAGTTTAGCGTTCACCTGGAATTTCAGCCTGGAGGAGCACATCCCTTATGAGCTATTTATATTGTCCTGGCCAAAGCTTTTAAACATCTCAAAAGCAAATGCTTCCCAATGAAACAATAGAAAATTGAAAGCTACATCCTGTCCCTGAAAGCATTCTGTAGCAGCACAGGAGCTGGACCCTGGTACTGGCTCATGCACGGCTCCCAGTGCGACCTGCAGCCATCAGGGGCACTGCCAGAGCCAGCTTGGTGCTGGGTCCTACTTGGAGATGGTGCTGGGCCAGCATGTAGCAAAACAAGCTGCCTTTGGTTCAGGTCACAGAGAGCTTAAAAAGCATGGCTATGTGGTAGGGGGCACCCATCTACCTGCAGAGCACTGTAAGAGCATAAGGCTTGAGCCCCATTGGAATTTTAGACATACACCCACAGGCTGCTGCTGCTGGTGGGCTGATGTTTGTTACACACTGCTTCATGCTTCTGGAGGGTCAAAGAAATCCTACAAAAATGTGCTGCCTCAAGGTAGAGGCCCCTTAAACCAAACCTAAATGTCCAACTTGATTCCAGTGTGACTCAGTGTGTCCTTCCAGCGGTGCTGCATGAGGCACGGTGTGCACAGACCCCAGGGTAAGAAGATGAGCTCTGTCTTTTCACATTTTCTTTCAATGTTCAAGTTATAGCTCAGGTTCCAATGAAATAACCATGGCAACAGTGGGAACTCTGATACTCTCATGTTTCATGAGAAATATTAAGCTATGGCTCTCACTGTAATTCTGAAATGAAATCTGCTGTGCTGCAGATTAATTCTGGAGTATGAGCTGACCCTGGGACCGAATACCACCCCGAGGCTGTTTTGCGGTGCAGGGCGGATGGGCAGAGGATTTCAGTATTGGTTATTCGGCACTGAGACTGCAGTCCCTCATACAGAGCCCAGAAGCCTCAGAGCCCTGCCTGGTGCTGGTACTGCTGTGAGCCATGCAGGCATCAGAAGTCTCTTAGCAAGATCTGAAGCTTGTCCTGAGTCCATCTATGAAATGTATTAGTGTTCTTTTTTGTCTTTCTTTTCTTTAAATGGCTTCGTGATCTTTCTCTGGAGGAATTGAAGATCTCAGTCCAAGCAGCAGGTCTCAGCTCATGCCTTGGTCTCCTGCCAGTCCCCTGTCACGGACATGGCTGTCTCTTGCTGTGAGGAGTAACTGAGCCTTTTTCCCTAGATCTGTAAATTCTAACACGTCTGTACTGCTGAGCTTTTCTCCCCTAAATGGGCACGGTGTAGGAGCTGACTGTACTGCAGCTCTGTAAGGACTTTGCTATCTGGGCTGGTGACTATCAATGCCTGATTGAAATTCAGAGCCTCGCAGCCTGTTCCCCAGAGGCCCAGTACCACCTGAGGATACCCCAGCATGACAGCATTCACTCAGCAGCTTGCAAGAAGAGGATGGGATGCATGGCAGCCTGGTCTGGCGGTTGGTGATCCTGCACATAGATGGGGGGTTGAAATTAGATGATCATTGTGGACCTTTTCAACCCACGCTGTTCTACCATTCTATGATTCTATGATATGAAGAAGGAGGATGAGCCGGATTATTTGGCTGAAGGGCACATCTGCTGTGCTGCAGGCACAGGGCTTGTGGCAACAATTGGCGGGCAGCAAAACTTGGAGGGCTCTCCTGACTGAGGCCTGCGACAGGCAACAATAACTCCTGCAGTGGCTAAGACTGGTCAAGGTCAGAGCCAGCCCAGCAGGTAAATGGATGCTGATGTGCTGCAGTCATTGCTTCGCCTTCAGATGTTGTGTGTGGGTGGGAACCACCTTACAGAAATCTGCTGCACAGAAACTGCCTGAGCACAGACAGCGTGCAGAGATCCAGCAGCGATGTCTGAGTGACTCACAGCCCTGTGTTTCTTGCGTTAGCTCATGCCAGATGCATCCAACTGCCTACAGCAGAGCTGCTGATGGAGGCGATAACAGCACAGCATGGAGGATACCTGAATTCCAGAGACAAATCCCTTACACGGCCCTGCTGCATAATGAACAAAGAAACCACCAAATGCCAAGCAGATTAGTAAAACAAGGCAGAAAGAAATGCACAGTGAGTCATAAGATTAGCTCAGGAAGGAGAAGCAGAGCAGAACTATTAGCAGTTAGCTCTCCAGGTAGAGAACAGCACCTGGGTCTGTTTGAAGGGGTACATGGGGATGTTCTCAAGTGCAGATCAAGCCCTGGCAGGTGGGAACACAGCTGGGTCAGTACCAGGGCTGTCTGTCCACTTGCACTGCTATGAAACCAGCATCCTCAGGCTGGGAAAGGAGGGGGAGTAGAACCCCCATGCCTCACAGGGGCAGTTTGGGTGCAAAGATCACACCCAGAAGGAATAGCTGGGAAAGGGTGAACAGAACTCAGGTGGGTGCAGCAGGGAACGGCTCTGCTCCTGCAGGACACAGCTCTGCCCTCTCACCGACCAAAACCGATGCCCATCTCCCTGCAGCTATTGCCTCCTGCACTGCGGTTGGGAGAGCAATGCCTCTGATCTGCCCAGCTTTGGGTGAGGCCCAGGCAGGAGTACTGAAGGGATGAGGGCTGGGTTTTATGCCAAGCATAACACGGCAGCCAGCTCTGGGTTTGATTCAGAATTTCAGAGCCCCACCGGTGCTCGGCAGTAACCCCAGATCTGTACATGTCCCTGTGCTGCCCTGAGGCCCGTTTCCTGGTGGTCCTGAGGCCTTCACTGTTCCCTGCCAGCCTCGCAGCTGTGCCAGTGTCCGTTCTGTTCCATCGCCCTGAGATGATGGATGGGGCAGGTGGGAGCAGCTACCAACCGCTGCAGTGCATGGGAGTCTGCAGGCAGCATGGAGAGACTCCCTGGGGCTGTGAGGTCTCCCTACAGACCAAGCAGCTGTGCTTTGTGTCCCACCACCCCACTCCCTGGCAGTGATTTCGCCTTGGCTGCCAGCAGTCGGGGTTAAGGTAACACTTTAGCCCATGCAATGCAGATTTGTGCCCCCCAGCCAGGCGTTGCTCATGTTGCCTGCTCAGCTAGGAGCCTGCAGTGCTCTGCTGCCCACAGCGAGCTGTGAAGGGTGGCCGTCATCTACCGGGATGATGGGGAGAAGTGGAAAATTGGAAACTCAACAGGCTGAGTCCTGCAGGAACCCAGTGCCTAGTCCGACCACACAGGTGTCTGCCACTCAAAGGGACTTCTTTTGTTCCTGTCACAGCCCACATAAAGAAATCTCCTTGGCAGATAAGAACAGATGAATTGACTTATAAAATTGGATTGATGGGCCGTCTACTTTGTCCGCTGGAGAGAGAAACAATTGCTTTCTGGGAAACCATAAGGAGCAATTAGAGGGAGCATCCACATAAATGGAATTCCTGCTCATTGACTTGCAGTTCGTATTGCTGTAGTGTCTGTAAGTTTGTACCTTCTCCTCCCATCTCTCTGACATACTGCAGGTGTCCCTGTGCACACAGCAGCCCACACCACGTCCACCACCCTCGGGTGTTCTCAGAGGGAGGGTTTCACTCAGGCGGGAGCTCAGCTGGGTGCTTGGAGCTGAGAGCACTGCAGTGATTTTCAAGATGTGATCACTGACAGCTCCACATCTGCAAAGCTCTGTGGCTTGTGTTTCTAATTGGTTGGAAAGAGAGGTGCTGGGGTACCTCCAGCTGCTGCGGCTCTGCCCCACCTCAGGGGCTGCACAGCACATAAAGCAGCCTCCTATGTGCAGATTTCTGCTGCAGGCTGCAGATTATTATCCTTCTGAAGCTCGAGGGTTAATTTAGCAAACCTAGAGTTAAAGTCAATTTGAAAATAAGACTGCCTGGTGTTATATTAAAAACCATTGTGCTGAATGGCATTAAATTGTCTTTTACATACTGAAATGCAGTATTCTGCTGTCTTTCACAGCTTGCAGGGAGTAATGTGGAAATATTACATTTGTCCTTTGGTTGAATGGTGCTGGCTAACAGCTGGTAAAGACCATGAATACTGATTGGTTGTGTAGACATCTCAGCTATAGATGAGAGCGGGTTGCTAATGAACACTGAGCCTTTTGGTCCCCAGCAGCCAAACCCCTCAGGCACCATCACGTTCCCCCTCCTGGCACCCTGAGATGGGCAATGTTCATTGCATGCCTGCTGCCCACATGCAGTACTTCTGGCAGGGAGCCGAAGGACTGTACCTTCAAATAGAATATTTCAAATAAAACTTGCACTCTACATTGCTGGCTACCTTTTGGGGATTCACTTCTAATTTGAGGACAGTTTATTCATTTATGATGTGATTCATGGTGCAGATGGAGAAACAGACAAAGGCAAAAAAGGGAAGAAGAGACTCTGAGTGTTGGTGATAAAGGCAGTCATCCCAGCCCTTAGCAGCCATTGTTGTGCCCGCTGTCACAGCCTGCCCACATTCCCCAGTCAACTTCTACCTCCTGGCAACACTCAGTAATTCAATAATACGCTGTGGGATGTGTTTTCACTCATGTGTATTTGCCTTTGGGTCCCGCAGGGAAGAACTAATGCGAGAACTGCAAACACATGGGAAACCTGGAGGATGTAAAATGGAAAACAGAGCGAATGAACAATAAAGTCACCTGTGTGGAGGGAGAGAAAGGAAGGCACCTTGGGCCTGGAAATTCAGCTCTTTGGGATTTATGTCTTCATTTTCAGCAACCAAAATGTAACTGACTGTTCTCCCAACTCTGCAGACGAGATGGGAAGGGCTGGCAGACACTGCTGTGGCCATCCTTCCAAAACACATACTGACATTTGATGACCAGCTTTCTGTTCAGCTTCTCTCTCATGAGTGCTCCTCTCCCCTGCTGTGGCTGCCTTGTTGGGTGCTGCAGCATTACCTGCTGTGAAGCAGGTGTTGAAGCCATGGCCACAGCCACCTCCAGGAACCACGGGGCCATGCAGGACCAGTCCCAGCCTGGCTTAATGCTCAGGGGTGGCATTGCCTGAACTGGAGCCCACACGGCACGGAGGGCACTGGACAATGGGGAATCAATCAGACACTCTGATGGCAGGAGAAGGGCTTAGGAAACGCACTCTGATCATTTATGAGCAGTTCTTGTAACTGTCACATAATTGCATGTAATCAGGCATCATTGTGTGCTAATGAGCAGCTGTGCCACGTTAAACCCTGGCAGAACTCCTGCTCTGTGCACTATGGGTGGCTCCGCTGCCTTGCTGGGCGCTCCCAAGGGCTTCGGCAGACCCCAGGTTGCTCCTTGCCTGCTTCTGCCACATGGCACATGCTCCAGCAAGGCAACTGCAGGCTGTCCTCCTTCTGTGCCCGTGTTCATTCCTGGTGCCTCCTGCACTGCTTTGCTGGCTCAGTCAGTGAGGCATGCTGGACCGCAGGCGGGTGTTTCCTTCTGCCACGAACAAGCAACGTTCATACAAGAACCTATGAAGCATGAGAGAGTTTGGGCAAGTATAATAGCTTTAATTAAAACAGAATACCACATCCTTCATTCTAATAATTATTTTAAAGAGCAGACCAAGTGCAGGGGCATGAACAGACTTAATGAGGGCTGTAATTACGGAGCTGGAAGAACAACCTCTCCTCGGTGAAGCTGCAGAGCGCGGCTCTTTGGGCAGCATTTGGGGGCTGTTTGCTGCCCTCCCACCCCCACACCTGGGGACACACGAGCCCCCACAGCACCTCACCCAGCCCTGCACAGCCCCAATGAAAACTCACCGAGCAACTTCACCTCTGGGATTTATTTAACTACATGTACACAGCACCACGTCTGGGTGGAATGTGGGGAACAAACACCCCGTATTTAACAAAAACTTAAGAGCTTCAGCTACTGTTTCATTTGAATACAGACAACATCCCCCAAAAAACCAACAATGGAAACAACTAAGCTTCAGAATTATAATGCTGATGACGTAGGATTTACAAAAATATAAATAACCCATTCACAACCAAAATAACACCTACCATAAAAATTAACAAGTATTCCTACAAGTAAACCATGGCTATAGAACATCATTTATTTTCAGAAAAGCACCAGAATCTGCAATGTTAAGTCATCTAAACAAACCGTAGTGCGTCTCTCCTTGGCACTTGCAGACTTCTGAAAGCGTGCCCATACTGATCAGCTTTCTGCAGCACTGCCTGCTCACGGGACAGCACAGTGAAGGAACAATTCTCATACACACCCTGTTCAGGAATAGCACCCAAGGATGTACTGATTACTTGTTCACTTTAATAGGATTTATGTGCATGCCTATTTTTAAGTGTGCTTAGGAGCTTTCAGAACAGCACTGGACTGAAACCCATCGTTAAATCCTTCTTGTAGATCAGACTTCCAGACAAGCCTGGTGTCAGAACAATCGCTCGTTGCAGAAATCCCACTGCCCAAGAGTGTTTCCATTGTTCAGTTCCAACTAAAGTTTGCACAGATGCCGAATTATTTTATTTCTTTCAACTTTCATTGAGCCGTGCCAGCTTGGCACCAGCAGCTTCCTGAAGTTGAAATGCAAGATCCAGCGCTATGGGAACTTCTTCCCCTTACATTCCAATTGTTGTGCTGAAAATACTATTAAGGAGAAAAATCAGAAGTCAAGTATCAAGCCTATGGGCTCCCAGCTAAAGAAATCCACACTCGCCCACTTGCCCAGCGATGGCTGCCAGCTGCCCACGTCCAAGCTGCAGACTCATGGCTCCATCTTTGGGCTCCTGTGGTCCCCCTCTTCTGAGGGTTTCAGCCGGGTGGTGAGGAGCAGCCCTGCAGGCTCTGACAACGTGGCCTGCAAGACTATGGCTGATGTGAGCCTGCAGCCAGCGCAGGCTGCTGGTGGCCATACGCAGCCCTATGGCAGAGCACTGCAGCACAGCAATGCAAGGAGCACCGCCTGCGGCGGCTCACAGTGGCACTGCAGCAGCCCTGAGTGGGCCCCAGATGGCCCAGGGGCAGCGAGCACAGTGAAAACTTGTAAAGTTAAAACAGCTAAAATGCGGCGACCGGCCCTGCGTGCCGCCTCCTCAGCACCGCGGCAGAGGTAGGTTCTGAATGTGAGCAATATTGCTCAGGCATCAAACAGCTAAAATATCAAGGTTCCCCTTAAAAACTATTATGATAATGGGGCTGATTTCTTTGAAGAAGGAAAAAGAAGTATTTTTCTGTCCAGAGCCCACCTATGTCAGCAGAAATGCCCAATGAGGGCATGAGGGACAGAAGCCACTGCCCCTGTGAGGCTCTGCAGCACGCACTGCTGTGCCCTCATTAACTGCTCCGTTCCTAATTCACTGCAGTGCTGCAGGGGCAGCAGCCACAGCCTGGTCCCCACCACCAGGCAGAGAAAGGAGCTCCTGAGGCACAGTGAGAGGCAGCAGCCCTGCTTCACCTCCAGAGCCACTGCTGATACCTCAGCTGCGTGATCGCTCCTGCTCAAACAAGTGAACTCATCGATGTGAAGTGCGTCCACAGAGATTAAATATTTGATTTTGTTAAGTGATTAATGCAATACTCCATCCTTGCTGCAGATGAACCTCGGATGAAGAAAAAAAGTTTAGCCCCGGGTCCCTGGGCTGTGTTTGCACCAGAAACACTTTTCCTGATGGCTCTGAAACAGAACAAGCACATCCCCAGACCCTGGTTAGCCTCAGCCAAAAAGGGTGCAAGGTCTGACTGACATCTCTGGTTCTCACAAAGCAAAGAACAATGAAACAACCGCAGCTCTGGAAGATATAAACAGCAGGAGAGAAAATGGTACATCCAGTAGAGCTGCCCATGCCTCCCATTATCTGACCACATCCTAAGCACGTTCAAATCTTAACAGCATTTAACAAGAGAAAAGGAGGAGAAAAACAAACCAGAACATCTATTAATACTGCTGTTGGGCAGATCTGAGGGAGGGCTGTGTTCCCAGAAAGTCGTGCACTTCTTCCAAGCACTGTGGTCAGATAAGCGGCAGAGCCTGGGGATGCCCCGGCAGTGGAACAGTGCCACTTGCTGGCAGCCACCGCACCGCTGGAGCGGCCAGGGACAGCACAGCCAGCCAGAGGGGGGGAACACAGCACTCAGAGCCAGCTGCAGCCTTCAGCAAGGACATGGCACGCAGCAAGCGTGTTCCACAGGCCCAGGGGCACAGGCACTCAGGACCAACAGCCAACTGGCTGTGAGCAGCAGCTGCAAGGAGACAGGAGCACCAGGAAGGACAAAAATGGCCCGAGATGTCCACCAGACCCCTTGGGTACAAACAGCAAGATCTGGGCAAGGGGAGAAAATCAGGCATGGAAATGGACTCAGCAGGCACAAAATGGTGTAGAAAGAGGGGAGAAACAAGACAGGCTCGTTTTCCCTGGTATATCACTGGAGAAGCCAGACCCAGGTCCCTGACCTAAAGGCACTTCTCACTGATCTCCAGTAGGATTGGGTGCTGCCCTGGCTCAGTGACCACCAGCATAAGGCCTCCCATCAGCGCCTCAAGGTCACCTTGCTGCCCAAATCCCCAGGCTTATCAACTCACAGCACGGTTTGGTCAGAGCACTGAGATGCTCAAGGTCCAAGCTCACGAGGTGCAGGCACCGAGACACACGCTTGCACACTTGGGCAGAGGCAGACGGCTCAGCACCACCTTGTCCTGGTGCAATCGCCAGTGGGCTCTGGGCTGACACCTCCTGCCCACCATGCAGCAACCAGCACCCAGCCTGGCCTGGTAGCACCTGCTAGAGCCGGGCAGGGCACAAAGACCTCAGCTCAGAGAAGCCGAGTGACGGCCCAGACAGCACAGCCAGGGAGGTGAGCTCCCACCAGCACCGCTCAGCTGCCGCGCCGTGACCTCAGCGGCGCAGGCATCCCTGCTGGGACAGGCATCCCCGCCACGGCGGGGCCGGGTGCGTGCCGGGCATCTCCCCCAGCTGACGGGGCCCCGCATTCCGCCCGCCCCCGCAGGGCCGCTCCCCACCTGCTGTGCTGGGATTTGCCCTGGTCAAAAATCCTGGAGCGAGGGACTTGTGCGGGCACTGCTGCCCGAGGCAGGGCACGGCATCCCGCTGAAAGTCACTCTGCTGTGGGACACAAACCCCACTTGTCAGAAGGCTCCCTGGAAGCCCCTGACGCGGGCGGTACAGAGCAGGGAAGCTGCTACCAGCCCTGCAAGCTGCCCCACTGCACTGCGCACAAACTCAAAGGCAGTCTCACACAGGCCGAGCGGCTGCAAGCCCTGACAAATCCATCAGAAGCAAATTAAATGTGGAAGGGTGTTCCCTCCCTAACAGCTACTTCCAGAAATGAGAAAACGAACTTATCTTTAGGCAGAAAAAGAACAAAAAAACAAAAAAAACCCCAACAACTTTAAACAAGCCCCCTCTGCTGTGATTTGCACTGGGACTCCAGCACTCCCCACACCACAGTCCCAGTCATGAGCTTCGGTCTCCAGCCGGCCCCAGTGTGCCTGGCAGCGGCTGAGCACCAGCTGCACCCTGCGGGGCTGCAGAAGGCAGTGAAGGGTCCCAGCCCATGGCACTCCACTGCACCACGCAGCAATGCTGGAGCCACACCGAGTGGGCAGCAGGTGGATGCACCGTGCAGCACAGGTGGGCACCAGCAGACTGGGGAGCAAACACACTGCCCTGGGCAGGGAGCAGCACAGCGCTGCATCCAACACAAACTGACATCAAAGTATTCCGGTACTTTAAGAAAACTGTACTCCTTTAAGAAAACCGTACCTTTTCAAGTAAAGGAAATGAATTTAAACATGCCAAATGCTGCAGTGGCACTGAGAATGACTGCGTGACTCCCAGTCACACAGTGATGGTCATGCAGGTCCTCCTCCAGGATCTGCATCTCCAGTGCACAGAGAGCAAAATACAGAGAACAGAGATTCAACTCAAAGTAGGAACAGGAATCCAGAAAAACAAAATATGGGCCAAAGGAAAAAGTTCTGAAAAACTGGAATGGGAGAGAAGTGATTGTTGGCCCTGTCAGTGAGCAGTACACAACTGAGGACAAGCCAGCAAACATCAGCACTGTTGGTGTGGAAGACACCCCGAAGCCTCCTGAGACCCTCATGGCTTGTTGCGCTGGCAGAGGAAGGAGCTGGGAAGGAGATCTGCCATGACCAAGGACCTCACAGAACTGATCCCAAAGCTAACAGCTTGCAAAGGACTGGGCTTACTACCCACCAACAGGCACAGCAACTGTGACATTGCCATGCTGCTGTAGATGGGAGTAAGTACAGCTGAAGAAAAAAGAACTGCAGGAGCCGAGCACAACCTCCCCAGGAGTGAGAGCTGTGAGAATGCACAGTGCTGTCACCTCCCCACTCCTCTGCTCTTCACCAAGGAAGGATGCTCCTCCTTGCACGCTTTGATTCCACAATGCAAAGACCATCTCCATATACTTCCTACATGCACATTAGAGAGATGACGTGACCACAGGGCTACCAGATCCTCTCCCGTACCAGTACACACAGTGCTTGCAGTTTCCTCTGTCCCTTCCCTGCCTGCTCCTAGCATTGGCGGCCCTGGATCTGGCTGAGAGCAAAGTGGTCGCACAGCAGGAGCAGGGCGTCGAAGCGCTGCAGCCGCTGCAGAGCCTGGGCCAGCCGAGGGATGGTGACGGTGTCTCCCGAGTAGGTGAGGTGGGCGACGAGCTGCTCAAATCCAGAAATCCGGCTCAGCAACTGAGGCATGACTCCCAGCTCCAGAGCCACGTGGCTGAAGTTCTTCACGCCGTTCAAGGAAGGGTCTAACAAGAAAGCGAGTGACTGTACCAAGGAATGGGGCAGCTCTGCAACAGGGAGACCTGGGGATGGCAATACAGCAAAGTGGGGTTAGAAACCACCTCCAGCTTGGGTGAAAAATCAACAGTAGCTGGATTCAAGGCCCATCCCCGATGAACAGGTAGAACATCTACCTGCCATAGCAGGTTTCTCCTCCAACATTGCTTTCAGAGCATAACAGCGCAGAGCTGGGTCAGTTCTGGAGAGGCTGATAGCAGTAACAACCCACCCTCAAGCCACCAAGGCAGTACTACAGAAAACCTGCCCCAGAAACTAAAGGTTATGAAAGATAGCCAAACTCCTGTGGTGAGTGGCACCTCCATGCAGCCCAGATGGGCTTTTGGAGGAGCTCCTTCACAAAATCTGTCTGCTACCTCAGTACATAGTGAACAAAGATGAGGCTGGAAGCCACTTACCCTTCATTGTACTGCTGATCTGAGTCACAAGGCTCTGGGCATCATTTGCCTGGCAAGATAAAGATGCCAAGGTTAGGGACAGTGACAGCAGCAGCGATGCCCATCAGTGCTCCAAGGCCCATCACAGAGGTTCAAAGGATCGGCACTTGTCCTTCCAGCACGGCTGCCCTGTGAGCTAACAGCCTCTGAGGAATGTTCCTGGGCCCCCCGGCAGCAAACTGCTTCCACAAACACAGACAGAGAGCTAAGCTACTGAATAGCCAATACATGCTTTTATACTATTTTAAAGCAGTCATTTTCTGAGCTTCAGTTATGTTAGTGATGGGGTTCATCACAGGCTAAAGCGTGTGAGTTTACAAGCTAACCAGCTGCTCCAGGGCTCCTGCCTGGCCCACAGACAGAGATCCTCACCCGCTCCCAAACACACCATAAACACCTGGCAAATTGGTTGTGGTGGTTACCAAAGCCACCCCGGACACGGTGATCCCAGCTCCCAGGAACACGCGCTCCCTGAGCACCAACCAACGCCCGAGGCACAGGCTGCGTGAGGCCACTTCACGGTGCTGACCTACCTGCCTCTCCCTGCTCTCGGTGGCAGGGCTCTGCACGGCAGTGGACATGTCCCTCGCCGGGCCCATGCCGAGCCCGCTGCCAGCCTCCAGTGCCGCACTGCCGCTCTCCTTGGGGGCTGCCTGGCTCCCCGCCTCCTCTGACCGCTCACTGCCCACGAACTCCATCTGGGAGGAGAATTTCTGCAGGTCGAGCTCGGTGCACTCCACCGGGGTGTGCGGCCACTTGTGCTGCATCTCAGAGGCGCAGGAGGAGAGCGGGGCCAGGGCTTCTGCTGTGCCTGACCTGAGGTCGGAGGCAGCCATGGCGGTGGCCCGGCGCTCGGCACAGCCCCGCATCAGCGGCTGGCTCTCCAGGCCGCTCCTGGCCAGCTGGGCCTTGGGCACAGGGCTGCCCGCCACGGCCGGTGGCAGCTCCAGCTCAGGCTGGGCAGGTGGCAGCTGGAGACCGATGGCTTCTCCCTCTGAAATGAACTGAACCGCTTCTACTGGGCCTGGAATTGGAAAAGGCTGCAGCTCAGTACAACCCAGCCCTGCCCCGTCCCACCTCCCAGCTGCACCCTTGGCCCAGCACAGAGAGGCTCAAAAGCCCCTCTGCAAAGCTCCATCCTGTCTGTGCCACCCCTACAACAGCCAGGACACATCTGGGCAGAGGCTGGGAGCAGCTGGAGCCCAATGTGAGCACACCTGGTACAAAACCTGTATGTGGTCCTTAAGAGGAGCACCAAACTATCCAGCTCTTCGCCCCTTCACAAAGTCTTAGCACTTCTTAAGACAGACTGGGAGCCCAGCACGTCCACCCTTCCCGCAGAGCACACAGAGCCATGGTACCTTCTGTCTGCCTGTAGCAAGGGCTGAGGTTCTTCATGCCCAGGCAGCAGGGGCCGGACATCTGCTCCTCACATAGAAACCTGCCAGGCACTGCTGAGGTGGGGAACATCGCCCGTTGCCCTGAGAAGTTCTGTGTCCGCAGGAAGACTTGGATATAGAGAAGAAACATTGTGAGCAAGGGCTTGGCTTGTGGCCCCAGCTTGCCCTCAGCTGCAGGGAATGTCGGCCACAGAGGAGCTCCAACACCCAGCTGCTCCGACACCCCCGTCTGGGGCCATGCAGCACTCCCTCCCACCTCAGCGCCTCTCAGCCCTCATCCTGCAAGAACCACTCAGCATCCACCTGCCCTTTAGACACCACAGCAAGAGAGAATGTCAACTTTGACAGTGAAATTACATTCTACTGCTCCTTATGGTACAGGTGCCAGGGAGGCTCCTCGGTATCCTTGTGCAGACACAAGAAAGCAAAAGAGAAACCTCCTAAGAAGCAGGATGAGGTATTTATTCTCTGTGAACAGAGGAATGTTTGGTTGACTTTCAAGGCTCGAGGCAATGCTCTACCCAGCAAGGAAGGGGCCTGGAACGTGTGCAAACAGCAAAGACAGAAAGGAGACATGCGTGGCATGCACAGACTCACCTCGCTGGCACTGGCTCTTCCAGAACCGCTTGCAGTAAATGATGGAGAGGGCCAGAAGCACCAGCACGATGATGACCAGGGCACTGCTGGTCAGAGCGAGCAGGGCTGTGTCCTGTGGCGGCACGGTGGGGACTGCCACTTTCACCAGGTTTGTTCTGGACCGACCTGCACACAGCAGTCTGAGCTTTACAGCCTGATCAGAGGCTGCAATGCTTCAGACCACCCTCCCTGCCCCATCCCCCTTCACATGTAATGAACACACTTCTTCCAGCACGTCCATGTGGGATATGGGCTCGGTGTTGTAGAGAGCAAATAGCATCTCTACAGTGGTGCAGGAGCACACCCGAGCAGCTCTGACGTGCTCATGCCAGCTTTGTGTGGCTTCCTGCCCTGTCCTCCCACATCCCGCACTCCCAGGGCCGTGCCACCTACACTGGGGCTCGGAGGAGGGTGTCTGCTTGGTGCAGGGGATGCACTCCCAGTCCAGCTGCCCACTGAGCCGTGCCTTGCGGTAAAACCTGCGAGAGAGCAGAGCAGGTTGTCAGCAGGGTCAGCGCCAGCCCTGCTGCAGGAAGCGGCCAAGAGCTCCTTCATGCTGCAGCATGCTGGGATGGCTCCAGGCACCACGAGTCCCTCGGATGCCAGCTAAGCAGCGCTCAGAGCTACTCTTCACTTCTGTAGCTGTTTTGCCAAGGAGTGACATCATCCGGAGACGGCCTCCCTCCCCCTCCCTGGGTCTTGCTAACAGAGGCGGTGGTGATTAATGGCTCCACGAAACCACAAAAAAAACTTCAGCCAGCAGCTCCATCTGGGAAGAAACTCAAAATCCTGAGCTCTGACATTCCTCTGTTACAAACCACACTGCTCACGAGCAAACCATCTGCAGCTCTTTGGTCCTGCATGGGCTGTCTGTACAGAGCAGTCCTGGCTTCAGAAACTGCTTAAAAAAATCAGCTGAGGTCAACAGCCACAGAAACCACAATGTCGTCCGTATGGCTGTGCTCAGGGTGTGGTTCCCACCCTCCTCTTTGGAGGCCGCTAATTGCAGTGGTCTGCAGCCACTCATCCCCTGGGGCCCGGCCACCCTGCTGCCCACAGCTCAGACCGAAGCCTTCCACTGCTCTGCTGGGAGCTCCCAGCTCCCTCCTGGTGGCTCCGATTGCTGTGTCCTCAAAGAGACGCTGCTCAGGACCGTCAGGGCTCATCATGGAGGGCACCGCAAGAGAAATGCCCTCCAACAAAGCCCCCCCAGCCAACCCCCGCCTGCATGCTCCGCTTGGTCCACCGGCACCGAACCCGGCCCAGCCCCGCTCACCCTGGCAGGCACTCCCCGCACACTGCATTGGCCGTCGCTGTGCAGTTGGACTTCTGGATGCGGTTGATGAGGGCGCAGGACAGGCAGGGCTTGCAGCCATGATGGCCCCAGCTGTCCTTAAACTTCCTGGGAGGGCAAGCAACGCACTGCGCATCCCCCCCCACGCCATCACCACAGTCCTGCAAGACACAAGGTTTGGTTCATGGCAGTGAGGAGACGCTTCAGGACCCAAAGTGATACTGCAAGCACAGCACCTCTTCTTTGGAGACAGCTGAGAGCAGGCAGCCTCACACCTGATCTTGTGGGGAGGCCATGCTTTGATGGCAGCTGCTCACAGGCAGCCTTGGTCCCTGCAGTATGTGCCAGAGGGCAGGAACACCCTGCAGAGCCGACCTAGAGGGACTGCTGGAGTCAGGACTCAGCCTGGTGCCACAGCCAGGACCATGCGGCAGTGCCTCACCATGCCCACCAGCCTGCAGTCTGGCCTGTGCTGAGAGCTCAGGGAAGAGAGAGCAGCTTTCTGAGAAAGGCTGCAGAAAGGCAGCTGTACATGGGGCTACTGACTGGAAGGAAACAGATTTTCTTTGGCAAAAAAAAAAAAACAAGGACAAATAGAACAGCAGCATGGAACCTTCTTGCCCTTATATCCGACGTGAGTGAAACCCTTCACCTTCCCTTTCTATAGAGTGTCAGCTCCTCCCAACGTAGAGAAATCCAAGATCATCTCTTTAACAAGAATTAGCAAAGAAGCCACCCTGCACTGTGAAAGCTTTGGTGCTGGGTGATTCCTGGTTCTTCAAAGGCCATTTACCTTGGAGAGCTCCTGCCCAGGCATGCAGCTCCTGCACAGCACACACTTCCCCTGCTCGTCCAGGTACTCGGTCTCCTGGCAGCCCATCGTGGCTGGGAGGTGTTGGTACCTGAAGAGAGGAAGGGAAAGCAGAGTTCACACAAGTCCCAACACTCTAGTGGAGCAGCGTGCCCTTTTCTGGGCAAAAGCTTCCACACCGACCAGCAGACAGCCCGCACTTCTTATGCACCAAGAATGTCACTTTGGCAGCAGTGAGGCTGCCTGATCTCACCCACGCAGCAGTCTGCACTGAGAGCTCAGGAAGCAGAGAAGAGGCTTTCTGGGAAAGGCTGTGGAGGAGCTGTGCTTTTGCTGCCACATTGCGTTACTCACAGCGGAAGAAAAAATGTCATCTCCAATAGGAAGCTGGACACAGTGACCACTGAAGCCAGTCTGGCAGTCAGTCAGCAGATTCTGCTGCACCAGCTGGATTCTGGGACATCGCAGACCATTAGAGAGAGAGGAGCCCCAGCTCGGGGAGTTGGCAGCTAAGCTCTGACCAGAGCCATGGCACTGCATCCCAGACAGGGGATGCCCTGTGTGCTGCTCATCTCCTGCACTGCTGAAGTTTCAGTGTGGTATGGACTCACTCACAGCAGCCTTGGAGGGCCAGGAGAACTGCACCGATCTCCTGACAAAATACAGCCAGAGCCTTTCTGAGGGGATTCATGGCTCAGCTGGAAATAACAGCAGAGCTGCACCAGCCTCAGCAGAGCCAGGATTTCTATCTCCAGAGAGTAAAGTCTGTGGGAGCACTTGGGATTGGAGGTCACTGAGAACAAGCAACAAAACCTGAAGTTATGAAACAGACCAACTCATTCACAGCTTCAGGGCTGCCTCTGCTCTTCTGTATATTCTGGGTGCGTTCTCAACATAATGAAACAGAATAAAATCCATCCCACCGCGGTCTTCATTCAGCTCCTCTCCAAAGCTGGTGCAGCAGCCAGGAGAGGAGCAGGAAGCACTGGGAATGCCCTTTTTAAGAGCGCCTGGGAAGCCTGGCGCTGCCTCCCAGCCCCAGGGCAGCGCTCGGCCGAGGTGGTCCCAGCAAAGCTCCCGGGAAGGGGGCGGCTCGGCCGCGGCCCCCCATGCAGCCCCCACCCCCTGCACGGCTGGCAGCCACGGACACCGGATCTGCAGCACGCGGCTCCGGGCGCTCCGCTCCATTCCGACCCCCTCCGCTGCCCCTGCACGCACAGCTGGCCGGGCTCCGGGTCGGAACGATCGGGATTCATTAGGGATGAAGTCTCCCCCGGACAAGCTTAGAAGGTGAGTCACCGCTCACTGCTGCTCACGCGCACGGCAGCGTCTCGTTTGCTGCAAGGAGAGGCAGCGGAGCCAGCGAGGATTGGATGTGAAGACATGGGGCGATGAGGAGCTAAGGGAGCTAAATTTATCTGGCAAGCATCTCGGGAGGGGCACGATCACAGCCTATTAATAGCATAAAGGTTACTGACGTTATAGAATAAATAAAGGAAATTCGTCATCATCTCAGAAGGTGGCGAAGAGGAACCTCCGTGCCAATGTCAGGGGACAAGCACTCGGGTTCCGAGTTAGGACCCGCCATGTGCTGCATGCAGGAGGACGAGGAGCAGGCGCCCAGCTCAGGGCTCAGTGCTGCGTGTGTCCTGCAGGGGCTCCGGTACCACGGAAAGGGAGGCGGGACTCCAGGCTGCCCGCCGCCAGCCGTCTGAGGCATGGTGGTGGTACAGGGAAGGGATATGCATGGAAAAGGGATCTTTTTTGGAGAAACTCTCTGCCAACTGCAGCTTGTGCTGGCACAGACTCTTCCTTTCATATATTTACATACGCTTCTCCACTTGCAAAGGGGTTGCAGATACAGATGCACCCCTTGCAGCCCATCTCCCGCAGAGAGCCTCAGCTTAGAACAGTTTCCCCAACAGAGAAAGTTACACAGGCAGAAGGAATCCCACAGCAGTGTGGGCACACGTGCCTTGGGACAGCATGGTGCACTGTGCCCACAGCCATCCCACAGCTGCCAGCACAGACCAGGCTGCTGCTTGGTCAGTGTATTGGTGAGTGGGACAGAATCTTCTGTCAGTACCCGGCATCAAATTCAGAGCTGTGGGATCTATTCTATTTTAACAATACCAGAATCAAGACAGTTAATTTGTAAATGAAGCATACTTCCAAAACCTCATAGTGCTGCCCTCATAATTTCTGATAGTCTAACTAATAACCACGACAACGGCTCTCATTAGCAGTGAGTAGATAAAAACAAGTGACAAAGCTGCCTCCCTGAAAGCCACACAGACCGTGCAGGTGACTGCCAGAGGAACATCAGCAGGAACGGGAAGCAGAACATACTGCCAATGTGTTAAGGTGTGCAAAACCTTCCAACTTTGCCACCGCGCTGCTGCTCAGACTTCAAACTATGAATGGTAGGAAATGAGTTTCACTGTGAGATCCAAAGTGCTGCAACAAAGTGACAGCACACTGCTGCCCAATTACCTCTGCAGCAGTTTTGATCTGCCTTTCCTTGTGAAAATATAGTTTTGAAGACAACTAAACTGTTTGGGAACTATATTTAGACATTTCTTTTGTGTTTAACAAATGGATTCTGGTAGAGTACAAAAAGGAGGAGGAAATGAATGAATTGGTACAAAAATGTCCTCAAAGTAACCACTGGCAGCCCAGGGCCGGGCACTGAACATTCTTAGGGAGCAGCAATGCTGGGCTGCCACCAACACAGCCTCAGATGGGACACAGGAACAGACTGAAAAGTAGAACTGGAGAGAACAAAAACCCTAAATAACAACTACAGATGAAAAGGAAGGGAAAAGAGAAATATTACCTGAAAAATATAACTGCATGCTGTGCACGTGGCCATGCCCAGCCCCTGACTTCTCCCCTGCTCCTCTGTGTCTGTACTCAGATCCCTTTGGATGTGTTCCTGAGCCCCCAGCAGCAGCTCTGCCTCGTGGGGCACCAGGGGCTGCGGGACCATTTGAGGAATGAGACTGAAAGATGGGCTCAGTCAGTCACTCACGAGCATTAATACCAGGAAGGAACAGCAATCGTGCAATTAGAATTACATTTACGAACAGGATGATTTGCCATCAGAGCTTACTCAGTACGCTTCACTGCGCCCTTCGGGATGCTCAGCGCCCATTCACGGCACGTTGTGATGCGGCACCTCGCGCTGCTCCGAGCCGCACCGCAACGAGCGTCGCGCGGGGATGGGGCGCGAACGAAGACGGATGGCGCCCCTGTGCCGCAGCCGGCGCGCCCGGGGCCGGAACGGCGAAGTTCGGGTTCAAACTATCCAGAGGGGCCAGAACGGGAAACGCTGCCTGCAGCGACGCGTCACACCGCCACGCCGTCCCTCGCACCCACTCGCGGCGCTGCCGCCCCCCCCCTCCCGCTGCGGTCCGGCTGAGTCCCGGCGCGCCCCCGGCCCACGCGCAGCACCGCCGCCCGACCCGGACCCGGCCGCGGCACACAAAGCTCGGTCCCCGCCGGCGCCCCCCGCCGCAGGAAGGCGGCAGCGCGCCGGGATATGCCCGGACACGTCTCGGCGAGGGGCTCCCGGCCCGCGGCGGCACCGCCGCCCCGCAGCAGCAGCCGCAGCCTCGGCTCCGACCCCCGCCCTCGTGCACGGCCACCCCGCGCCGTACGCTCGGCAGCTGACGGAGCCGAGCCGGCCGCGGCCACGCGCGGGGCCGCCTCTCTCACTTCGCTCTCGCTCCGTCCCACGCGGCGGTGCGATCCGCCCGCAGCCCCCGCCGTTCGGTCTCGTGTTCGCAGCGGCGTCCGCGCGGCGCCGACACCGGCGGCAGCGGCACCGGGGGATGCTGAGAACCGCCGCGGGTGGGAGGGAACGCGCGCGGACCCCGCGCCTCACCTGCGTCCGGTGCGGGCAGAGCCGGGCAGAGCCGGGCAGGGCGTGCGGCGCGGCGCGGTCTCCGCTGGCAGAGCTGCGGGCAGAGCTGCGGGCAGGACGCGCCGAACTCCGCGCGCTCCGTGGGCAGAACTCCCCGCGCCGCGTGGAGCAAAGCGAAGAACGCCCCGGGCACCGCAGAGCGCCCGCCCCGCCCCGCCCCACCCCGCCGCCTCCCATTGGCGGCCGCTGCGGGAATGCGGCGGTGCTATGTAAATCCGCAGCCCGTGCACGGCACCGCCCGCGGCCCCGCACCGCCCCCGCACCGCCGGGACAGGGCGGGCGGCGCCGCGGGCAGCGGGGCCGTGGGACGGCGGGTTCGTTCGTGTCCGCCACGCGGGCTCCGCTGTGGGCGGGTGCGGGACCCGGCGGGACTCGGCCGGTCCGTGCGGCGCTTTGCGGGGCGCTCGGGGCTCCGAAGCTGGGGTCTGTGTCTGCTCTGCCGGGGCCGCTTTTCATGGAGCCCCCGCCGGCCGCCGGCGCACCGAGCGTGATTCGCGGTCGGACTGCCTGGGGCGGCCCGGGGCTGCTGCCGGGAAGCACCGCAGCGGTGTGCCACTTTCTCACTCCACCACAGCGTCTCCCCGTGGAGCCGCGGAATCCCTCAGCCTCGTGCGGGGGCAGTTTATTCTCCTGGCAACGCTGACATTGGCGCTGTGCGTTCTGTACCCTCTGCCTCCGACGTCCTCGGCTGTGAAGCTCTGATCTGCCGAACTCGCTGCAGAACCTCACCGTTGCCTCTAGATTCGGACGACCGAGGGCAGACGGCATTACTGCTGCTCATAGAGGGGCCCGGGTAGCAGCTCTTGGCAATGGTTCTGCACAAGGATGTGTCTTTGAACACTATTGGGTTTAAACCTAATATTTTGGAGGCGTTCTTTCTGTTTCTCTCTCTTCTCTGAAGTTCAGGCATTCCTTCTCCAGCAAATGCTTGGGGTAGGACCCAGAAATTCCCCACTGCCACTGTGTGGTGGAGAAGGCAGATGGTCAGGTCGGGATAACTGAACAGATTCTGTATGAGATCAGCCAAGCTGCACTGCTGCTGAATCTGACTGCTCACAGCTCGGTGCCGCTCAGTGATGCAATCTCCGTGGGGGAAAACAGCTCACCCAGACCGTTCTGCAGGGACCGGGCGTGACATCACCCTCTGCGTGGGGCACTGTGCATGATGCAACCAGAAGTGCTTCTCCTCGTTCCACAGGCAGCACTGCAGCTTTTGGGACTGTCCAGCACATTAATGCCAGCTCCAGCACTTTGGGAAGCTGATAGGGGTTGTTTAACCGAGAAAAGCCATCAGCCGAAGTCATCTGTGGCATTATTTTCTGCTAAAAAGCAGATTGAATCAAAATGAAGGATCTACAGATTGTGCATCCAGCACAGAGCAGGGGTGGGCAGTGGGAACAAAGTACCCCTGGCAGTCAGTGTCCCCATGTATTGTGGGGTTTGTGGTGGTGCTGCTGCTCAGGGATGCAGTGCTGGGGGAGGGTTGGGGGGGCACTTCATGCGGGTGCTGGGGCTCCACATCTCTCCAAAGACTCAGAGCGGTGGCAGTGCGCGGGGGGCAGCTCAGCCCCACATGGTGCTCAGCAGCGGCAAGGCTGTCCCCAGAGCACAGCACTGTCTGGGTGTCTGCTGTTCGCGTTGGCTGGGCTGGGTGTAGGGCACCCAACACGCTGCGGGGATGGGCAGGCTGGGGCCTTTTGGTCTTCTGCAGCAGCCTAACAGAAACATCTTGAAGCATTTTGTGTCATGACTGTAATTACCTTATGATTCGCTCAGGGTCACATCATCTTTATAAGTTATAAGTGCAAAGCATAATGAACAGCAGTACGGTATTAGAAGTTATCAGGAGCAGGAATTCTGAAGAGGGGAATCTGTTTGACAAGCTTTTCTGGCACACTGGAGGATTCACAACGCTAGAGGGCCCCCAGCTCCAGGCCCAAACAGAACCGCCCGCCTGCACGCAGACGCACGGAGGCTTCCCGCTGAAACGGGCTGGTCGTGCGCTTGGTGTGTGATGCAATGAACCGATCACACTGGTACGGTCAGTGGGACACCTCCCACATTCCCTCCATGTCAGACCCGCACTCTGCCCACCTCTGCCTCAAACATCAGAAAATCATCTTTTATCCAGGTCATGAAATGCGATGGGAGCAGTGCAGAATTCCCCTCTTTGCTCGCACTCTGATGCACCTGGAGCCCAGGTGAGACTGGAGGAGGCGCTGTGAGGGAAATATCCCGTGCTCAGAGGAACTCATTGTTGTTCAGCTGAAGTCTCCTCCCCATCAGGCTGACGTTTTGCCAGTGTTAGTTCCAGTTCCATGGTCAAGGCCACCTTTTCAGAGCAGCTTTGTTGCTTACCTGGTGAGAGAAGCTGCTTTGAGATGAGAACTACTGATTTCTCTCTATCAAAAATATCCTGTAATTGCCCAAGCTATAGCTGATCAGTGGAGTTTTGAGTTAATTTAAATTGAACATAAGGAAGAATTTTTTTATAATAAGGATGGAGAGGCATTGGCACAGATTGCCCAGAGAGACGGTGAAAACCCTGTCCTTGGAGGCACCCAGTCAGGCTGCGTGGGGGTCTCAGCGCCTGATGTAGTGGTGGGTGTCCCTGTCCACTGCAGGAGAAATGGGTAGATAACGTTTAACCCTCTCAGCTCAAACAATTCTGCAATTTGTGAATTGCACATCCTTTGATTTGGTGTCCTCCCCACTTACAGAACTCAGAACAATGAGGCACAGCTCACTTTCCTGCCTGGTCACACAGCGTTTGCTGAATCTCTGCCTCGCTCAGAGAGAATGGTTTCTTTTCTCCATGGCCATTAAGTGAGTTGGGTTTTCCATATGGTCACTTCATGCACGCTGTGACTCTCCTGTACCTGTCAGGATGTGCTGCTGACACATTTGTGAAGGTGTTCAGAAGGCATCTGGTGTCTCTAGGATGCTGACTTGTGCTGCTGCAGGCTCTGGTCAGGAGGCAGAGTATGCTTTCTCCAGACACGAGGGGCTTCCCCTGCTCACAGCGCATCCCTCTCAGCTGCTGCCCGGCATGCGGTGGCTGCAGGCTGCCCGTGAGCTGCCCTGCCTGCAAGGCACAGCTGGGCACAGCCTGCAGGATTCCACTACAGCCGAGATCGGCTGCCCGAGAGCCTGCAGCACCCCGAGAGAGAGCTGTGCCCGCAGACAAATCTGGCCTGCTCTCGGAGGAACCGCACAGCCTCTCCTGCTCAGGTCAGCCTGCCGTAACCCTCTTCGTGTGAGTTTTTTCAGTGCATCCCATGCGGCTGAATCACGGGTTTTCCCGTGCACTCTGGAAGGTGCGAGGGTGCCCGGTCACAGGCAGGCACGGGCAGGACAGAGGTGCCCGCAAGCACCTCGGGGCGGTCGGAGCAGCTTTTACCTCCTCGGTTCTCGGCAGGGCTCTGACAGCTGGGACCCCCTCGCTGCCGAAGGAGGGCGCGGCTCCGACACCGCGTGCAGCGGCGCTGCGGGCTGCAGGGAGCCGCGCTGCCAGCAGAGGGCGCTCACCGCCTTCTGGAGGAGCCGCGACCCGCAGCGCCGCGTCGGGAAACCGCGCTCCTTCCCCGGCCTGGCCGAGGGCGGCCGCGCAGCCACGGGCGCGGATTGAACTTCGCTTCGCCTTCTTTTTTCCCTTCCTTTCCCTTTCCCTTCCCGTTTTGCATACCTCTTTCTCTATGGCTGTGTGTCCGTGCGGTTGCACGATGAAGTGGAGCAGCCTGTCTGTAATGTGGGAATGCCGTGCAGATGAACTCCTGTGCAGAAGCAGCAGCCGGGGATGGGCAGAGCTGACAGTGGGACACTGCAGATGCTGGCAGCACTTCCCTGGGACCCCATATGTTGTTAAAAGAGGGACTCGAAGGCTAGAAAGGCTGGAAGGGAAAAGAGGAGTGGCTGATGCACTGCTGTTTGTAAGCAGCCACCCAGCACAAACCTGGGAGCCTCTTTTGCACCAGAAAGTTTTGAGCTCTTTTTATTTACAGCACTGTCAATGAGCAGCCCTACATGAGCTGAATTACTGACTGAGAGATCTATCTGAGAAGAAACAAGAACACATTGAAGCCCAGAAACTGGAAATGTGGCTGCTGTTTCAAGGTTCTCTCAGTCTGTGTATGGAACCCTTCTTCACTTCCATGGGAGCTGGATATGTGCAGCCCTCCTGCACATATCAACGGTCTTGCTCTTCTATTCTGCTCAGAGAAGTCCCTAATGGTGTCAATAGCCCCGCTGCAGGTGACAAAGTTGAAATAACAGGACAGAGAAGACAGCAAAAAAGCCACGTGTTGATTTAAAAGCACAGAAATAGAAGCCCTCAGTACTTCCACAGCTCAGTCTGTTTCTCTTGGTTACCCTGCTCACCCTTCCCAAAGCGCAATACATTGACTATCTCCAAACAGCCCACCCTCTCAGCTCGTTCACACCTGGCTCCTCTTGCTCAGCTTCATCTCATCTCACATCCTGCCATTGTTCTGTGCAGCAGCTCCAGCCTTTCTTGCTAATCTGTGCATGTGCAGCAGCTGAAAATCTGACGGTGTGTGACAAGCAGCCGTGAGGCACAAGGAGCAGCTGCTGTGTGAGCAGGCTGTGGGTGCAGCCCTGCAGGACTGCGCTGCGCTGCACCAGAAGGCCTGGAAACCTGACCACGATGAACTTGTCCCACTGCTGGCATTGGTTCACGGTCCAAAAAGGATGAGAATGATTCAGTTAGATCCTTTTTCACTGGAAATGAGAGCTAAGAAGGGCAGACGTTTCTGAAGCTACCTTGGAAGAGTTTGTCCACAGCATTCCTGCTCCCCACTGCTGGTGTCCATTAGGAATTGTGTTTGTTCAGCTCTGTGTCCCATAGACACCCGCATGCTCCTGAAAGCTGCCTTCAGTTCCTTCAGGACCCTCTGGGCAATGCAGCTCTCAAGGATTCTGTCAGTATTCCAACAGAGCAGATATGTGAGGAGGACTTCAACACACACAGAGCTCTGCTTATTGTGAGCATCGCGGGGACCTGCAGTGCCCGGGCACTGGGAATAGGCACAACATTGAGAGGATTCTGGAGGCCTCTAAAAGAAATGACAGGGCAACATTTCCTCACTTTCAACCAGTTTTTGTGTTTTCTGTCTGCCGCATTTGTTCTGGCTCACAATAAAATGAACTTTAGTTTGTATATTGATTTTACCATTTTCACATTGAGGAAGAAAAGCAAATGCATCCTTTTCATCGATGATTGGCTCATGGGTGGCAAAAAGAAATTTCTCTCATTGGGAGCATTTGATTTGTGTAGAGCCGTGTGGAAACAGACATCAGGCTTTGCTGCTTCCCGGGGTACCGCCCTCACACCGCCCATCACCTGCCCTAACAGCAGAGGCAGAGCCCGCAGCTGTGAGCCCGCAGGCACACTGCTGGGCCGGGAGCAGAGGGCGGTTGTGCTGCAGGGGCGCTGCCAGCAGGGGATGAAGAGCTGATCCGCGGGGACGCACGCAGCGCTGCGGCGCAGAGCACCGAGAGAAAGGGGAAGGGCAGAAGTCAGAGCCGCAGCTGCCCCCAGCAAACACAACTGCAGGGTCGGGCAGTTTCTGTCTGCTTGTTTTGCTTTGTTTGTGTAGTTGTTTTTGTTTGGGTTCGGTTGTTTTTTTGGGTTGGTTTGTTTGTAAAGGTGCTTCTCTGGTCAGTGCAGCTCAGGTCGGCACCCCAGGACACATCCCAGATCGATGGGAGCTATGAGAACTACGATGCCTTCCAGTTTCAGAGGGAAAAACCGTAACCAGCAGCTGGAATGGAACATCTGCCTGGATGCTTTGTGTGTTTTTCAGAAGGAAATAACTGCAAAGCTGACTATCGACTGGCTGATGTGATCCAGCTGGGAGGGACGACCCTGCCCATGAGGAAGGCTTAGCAGCCCCAAGGCGGCTGGCCCTTCGCTGGCCATTTGGGGCAAAACACCACAGCTTCTCAATCCTCAGCTTCACATCCTTCCAACATTTTAAGGGAAATCTGATGGGACTCAGAGCCTTGAGCATATGGCTGGAAAAATTCTTTTCTTCACTTGCAGAGTGAAAACAGCTCTGCATAACCCCTGATGTTGTTCATGGCATCCGTTTCTGGCCAACAGTTCTCTCAGTACTATTAAAAGTAAGACCAGAATTGGCAGCATTGTGGTCACACAACTTTCCCTGCAGCATTTGGAGGACATGAGGCTGTACTTCAGCGGCTTTCTTTGGCAGGACCAAAGTCATTGATAATCTATCTGGAAGTCCCATGATGCTGTCAGGAAGCAAGCACATTACAGTTACAAAATCCTAATGATTATGTATTAGAGACAGGTCAGAATTACGTGCTTACAAGGCAGTTGTTGCTCTCTTGTTAGAAAAGGACAGCTGGGTACTGCAGTGTTTGCTCCTAACGACTCGCCATCATGGCTCAAGACTCTCCCAGGCCAGGTGAAGGTGGCGCAGGCACTCAGGGAGCCTTAGCCAGGCACTGGGGCTCTGCGAGGGACTGCGTGAGGCTGCCTGTGTGAAAACCTGAGCAGCACAGGGGGAGGCAGAGAGCACTGGCGTGGACAGGAGGACAGGGTGACATGAGCGTGACAAAATGGACTGTATGCAGGTGACCAGAATTATGTACACTTCGCAGGTAAAGAAAAGGACTTGGTTTAGTAATGGAGAGAAAGAGTCCAGAAGGGCAATTACTGAGGATATCAGAACGAGATTCCAGGCCACAATGTAGCACAGTACCCTGATTCTGTAACCAGCTGTGGGGACGAGGGAAGGAGATTAAAGAAGAGCACGTTTACCTATTAAGCTCTGATGGAATTCTCTTCCCTGAACGCTCTGTGTGCTCCCAGATCCATCCACAAACATTTTGTTCCAACCCAGCCCCTATAGGCAGGGACACCTCCAGTCTGCTCACAGCAAAGAGAAGAGCTTAAGCTTTCTGCAGGGAAGGGTTTCACTTTGCCACTGGGCCCATCGGACTCCATCTGTGTGGATGTGTGTAACTCTGCTGACTTCAGGAACACGCCGTCCGTTTGCTGGTGAACAGAATCCAACCTTAAATATGTTTGTTGTCACATACATCGGATGCCAAAGCTGGCAGAATCACAGAATAAACAGTTAAGCAGAAACTCAGCAGTGGCAGTAGCAACCCACTGTCTAAAGTGAGTTTGTAGGCATTAATATGAACCAACTGTTCTTAACTACCTGGCAATAACAGTGTCTGATAAACAAGTAAGCATTTAACAGATGAATATTGGAAAGAACTGTTTCCATGGAGCAGTCACAGCACCCAAAGCATTCTGAGCTCTGTTCCAGGATTTTGGCGACCTTTTTGGAGTGGTGGGCAGTGGTGGCCCCTCAGAGATGAGCCCAGCAGCACACAGAGGGGTGGTGTGGATGGAGAGCCTTGAGAACCAGCATGGGACAAGCCTTGCTTTGCTATGGACTAGCACACCACTGGTAGGTTCCCAGACTCGAGATACAGATCTGCAGGATGCCTGCAGCTGATGGATGGCTGTGAGCACAGATACTCTCTCATTGACTGGACCCAAGTCCCACACCCCATCCAACATGCAACAACACAGCCTGCTTCCCAGCCTGGAGATTGTGTGCATGAGGAAGAGTCTGTAGTTCTCTACCACCCATCTGCACATTTATAGCCCTCATTTATGGCTGTGCCATTGTTTGATGGTCTTTTGTCTTTTCTGGCAGCGACGACGACTTTCCCGATGCAGTATAAACCAGGAGCTGTGTCCATGAGAGGATTCCAGGTCATTTTCACAACACAATGGCCACAAACACAGGGCAGGCTGCCTGCCAGGATGTCTGCCACTGGTGGGGCTGCAGCTGCAGCGCTGGGATGCCGACAGGGTGCTGTTTGATGAGGGCCTTGGCTGTGTCTCCTCTCAGCACGCAGAGCACAGCTCTGCTTTGGAGCTGGGGGAAGTGCTGCTGGGATGTTTGCAGCTGTAAGCACTGAGTGGATCAGGTGAAGCTCGCCATGCCCCATGCTGTCGGTGCTCCCAGGAACGTTGCTTAGGAATCTAGGCGATTTCTTTTGCAGTTTGTTCCTTCCTACACACTCCTTCATTTGGAAGATGGATGCAGACTGGACGATCTTCTTCCCCTTCCGCCTCCAGCCTCTCCTCTTGCTAGCTTAAATTTGAGCATTTTTGACACAGCTCCTTTTTTGCTCACTTAACTGCAGACTTCATCTTTCCCACGTTCTCTCCTGTCCCCAGAGGATGAAATTCATCCATGCGCAGCCACGGTATCAAAGACTCCCCAGAGCACAGGGACAGCACACAGCAAAGCAGAGCCCCACAGACAGGCTGTAAGGACCCGGGGTTGGGTGGCAGCTGCATCAGGAGACACCTGGGGAGCAGAGGGGTGAGAGGAGGAGCTCTGTGTGTGAGCATGCAGTGTGCAGGCAGGAGGATGGCTGCCAGGAAGGCCTCCATGGAGCTTGCTGCCGGGTGCTGCAGGGTGGACACAGCTGCCATGCTGCAATGCTGAGCTGGGTGCAGCGCAGAGCAGACGTGGGGGGCATTGAGATGGCACCCTTGAGGCCAGGTCTGTGTGCTCATTGCTGACCATACAGAGAAGGTCTCCTTTCCTGGCCAGCTGGCACAGCTCCGACCCTAGGAGAAAACAATGGATGAATCCATCATGTCATTCATTACAGTCATTTTTGCCCTCGACTCTGTTGATCTTTTAGAGACAAATATCAAATCAAGCCATTTGGGCCTTTCAGCTGTGGTGAAAACAAACTGCCACAGATTTATGAGTTCAGTTCTTAATTGAAGCTCTCCTTTGTAGCTGCTCACTCACATGCAACGTTCCTGGCTCCGAAGTGAACCTAAAGGGAGGCAATAAATACAGCTAAAAGGAGCTTTGCTCTCCTGATGGGGGACTCTCCCTCCTGGCTTACAGACATGGCTCATTTTTCTGCCTGCTGGAAGCAGAAAGGCGGTGGGGCCACAAAGTACCCGGGCAGCTCAGAGGCAGTGGGCATCTCCAGCAGCTGCTGCAGTCCTCTGAGCACAGCTCAGCTTCAGCTCAAGGCTCTCCAGCACGGTTTGACCTGTGGCACCAAGTGGCAGGGAGCTGCTGTGTGCTCAAATGGTTTTTGTGCCTCTTTGCACAACAGCATTTTTGTCTTAAAAAGAAAACACAAATAATAACTTCTATGTTTAAGGTAACCATCTGTCTCATTGCAAAGCGGTAGAAAATAATACGTGCAATACCGGATCAGAAACAATTTTTTTTCCCCTGGAATCTTGTAAGTGCTGGTATCCTTCAACCTTTCCACTGCATCCTGCCCATCACACCAGGAAATGCGTGGAAAGCAGAGTATAATTTATTAAATGGAAGAGGAAACAAATCACTGTGCTTGTACAACCAGTAACTAATCTCCATCCCCTTGTGGAATTTATCACAGCAATTCTCCAGCTGCCAACAAAATATACAAAGAATGATTGTCTCTCTAATGCCATGTTAAATGGCACTCTTTCTTCCACCTCCCCATCCCACTACTGATTTTCTCATAGGAAAAACAGCTTTGTCATTGTTGCGAATACGTTGCTGCATAATAAAAAGCCCCCTGCCTTCTGCCAAGAAGCACTGCACACCAAAGGGCATTGCCCAGGCAGCACCTGATGCCCGCTGTGTGTCCCAGCCGGCAGCGAGGCGCCGGCAGCACAGCCCTCCACACGTGTAGCAATGGGGTGGCAGCAGCGCTGTGCTCACACAGCACAGCGAACTGAAACGGAGCATCTCCCTCTGCAAGGGCTACTGTCAGCCACACGAAGCTCTGCAGCTGAGCAGCAGGGAGGGCATGTCCCCTTGAACCTTTCTGCCAATTTACTCTGGCAATAGCAGCACCTGCAGTACAGCAGCAGTTATACAAGGAAAGTAACGTTGATTTCCGACTGCATTCACTCGGCCAATTAAAAAAGGTCACCTGTGTTTATGATAATCCCTCTGAAGACAAGCGTTGCTGTGTGTCTCCAGCTGCACCTCTTTTCCTTCTCCATTTCCTCGGTAGATACACTGACAATGCCCATATTGATGTGACACTGTCAGCTGTGCCTGCGTTTGTGTTCCAAACTCCTTTTTGCTCCTATTATTTTCTCAGAAAAAAAAGTGAAATTGTTTTCAAAGTAAGAAACTGCATGTAATGTCTGGCTGTCTAAATCAATACAAATAGTAGGCCAGAGTTCCACTGTCTTAGTGGCAGCAGAATCGCTGTTAAGTGTAAGCAATGTTCCCTTCATAGAGGACCAAGCTAGATTTTTCTTTGCTCTGTTTTGTAGCAGTGACTGTGATGGATACAAAACATCACCTAGAATTTATTTTTCCTATTCTTTGTTGTTGGTTTTTTTTTTTTTCTCTTATCCCTTCTAATCCACAGACATTACTGGCAACAGTCAGAGGAGAAAATACACCAAAGCACGAAGCATCACTGACATAAAGGGCATTAAATTAACGTAACAGAGGAGCTGAGCTGCTTGTGGTATAAGAAATCCTCCTTGGTCAAACCTGGCCCACAAAATGGGGAGCATGTGGCAGATGGTGAGCAGTGTGCCTGTTACAGAGAAGGTTAAATGGCAACGAGTGGCAGGTTTCACAAGGGATGCTCCAAACCCAGGTTGCCAACTGTGTTTCAGATCACTTACTTCCATATTCAGCCTGTTTTTCTTCTTCCCACTCTTTACTTGCAGGTTTTAATCTACAGTTTGAATCCAAAATAAATTAAATTGACAAACAGAACTTGACCCAGTATTCAGTTAGAGGCATATTTGCTTATTGAGGCAGAGAAAGTGAAAATTTAGAACAAATCAGGCAGATAAGTATTAGAAAATCGAATCAGGTTACGATCCACCCCCATGCTCTTCCCCACTGATGTTACACGAGGAAATCCCACTGCAGCTCCTTGTCTGTTGTGCCTTTTTCCCTTTTGCCAGTGCTCCTGCAGCAGCCCTGCTCACCCAGCTGCTGGCCCTGCTTTGCCCCCTGGCCAGGAGCTCCCATGGATTCCTCCAGTTTCCAGCTCCCTCATCCCAACCTCAGGGTTTGGATTCAGCCTTGACATCTGTCTGTCCACAGCCCCCAGGTGTGATTTTCCACACCCCCATAGACAACACATGGCTTATCTAGATAGTCCAAAGTGGGACACTGTGTTATGGCTGACACGAATAATCTTTTCCGCCATTTCAATTGGACAAACGTGGTGTCCTGTGATACCAGACCGGCAGCAGGCAGGTAAACTTGCAGATAGGAGCGGACACCTGACAGTGTGATAGTAGCTGAGAGCTCTTGGAAAATTACTGATGAAAGAGGAGGACAGGTACTGCTCTCTGAATACCTCTCACTTCATGCTCTGTAAGGTTTGAATCCCGTGTCTCCAAGTGCCACGAACTGGGCACGCCAAGGAAGCAGCACCCAGAGATGCATTTCCCTCAGAGGAAGCTCTGGAAGCCCATGGAAGCTGGGAATCGCTGGCAGCAAACAGCTCTGTGCCCTCCTCTGCTCACAGGGAGAATCCCGGAGCTCCCCTTCAGAGGAGCGCATCACAGTGAGCCTGGCAGCAGTGCAGTGTGGAGGTACCACAAAGCAAAGTGCTTCACTTCTACCACAGGATGAATTAACACCTACATGAGTTGTTCTGATGGCGGCGGCTGATAAAGGCGGTAATACAGGAACAGTACAAAACCACAAAGCAAAAACCATAACGAAGGAGATGCTTCCTGCAATTAAAAGGAGGCAGAACTGGCAGTACCTCCAAACATTCCCCCTGCTCAGCCTCCAGCAGAGTGGAACACAGGACACAGACCTCCCAGCCACTGAGCTGGGGTGTGTGCTATCAGCATGTGAGGGTGGGGAGGAACATACAGGGCAGCATTGCGCAAGTGCTGCGAGATGGAACTTTTTTCCAGCGCACAACATCCTAATAATAGCTGTCTCAGTACTGGAATGATTCATTTCAGAGGCTGAAACTGCAACCGAGCTGTCTGCTGCGAACAAAAGGTCTGCACTGCATGATGCCATTTACAAACAGTGCTATTTCAGAGGTGTTAATTGTTGTGGTGTGCTTCCAAAATCACTGGGGGTATTCCTGGAGCACACTGATCCTGTGAATTCCCTGCTGTACTACTAAACAATTCCAAGGCGTGTTGCGTTCTGACAGCTCTGTAGTTAAATACACTTGCAGTATATCAGCTTATTTCCAAAATCGCTTCCATATTTTTCAATGCATACTTCTGTCCCAAAGCATTCTCCAAAAACAGCTATAGTGTGTTACACGCCTTATTTCTCACTCTAGGGTGCAGCAATGAGCAGATGTGTAGCAGAAATGTTGAGTCATGACCTGAAGCAGTGATGGAGCACCTGGTGGGAAGGCAGGGCCAGCCCAGGGGAGCTCAGCTGCAAGCAATGTACTGAGTGATGGAAGGGATGCAGCCAGGATCCACCCCTGCACAGCCCTCATTTAAGGGTTGGCAGTGGAGGTGAGGGTGTTTTGCTGAGACCTCTCTCTACCTGGGGCTTTCTGAAGGTAAGCAGCTTTGTCTCTTTGTTTCTGTGCCCACAGCTGTTACATTGGAGGAAGTCCTCTCTTGCTGGTCTGGGCCTTTGCTGCTCTGCTGTCATTGCTGTGCTTTTCATCACACTATGAGATGCTGAAGCAAAGTCAGAGGAGCATTGTGAGAGGAGGTGCCCCTTGCACTTGCTAGGAAATATGTTTGTATCTCTAATGACTGCAAGGGACTTGGAACTTGTGAGATTTTCCTGCTGAAGATAACTTCTTTCACGTTAACCTTGCTGACCCCTTACTAAAGAGCTCAATATCTGTGGTTCCAAGAATTTCAGCAGGGCAGTATCAGATGATCTTGTTTTCCAATAAGCAGAGATGATCAAAGCATGGAGGCAACTCATATGTGCCCACATGCCACATTAGAAGCTCACGATAGACTGAACTCCAGGTCCCACGTCGCGCCCTGTGCTGGGGCTCATGCCAGTTCGGCTCTTTCACTGATCAAAAGGACTGGAGCTGTTCCTTTACCTTTGACCCAACGATTCCTCCGTGCAGCTAAGATCTCAGCCCCGGCTGTTCAGAGGCACTGAGTACTCAGAGCTTCCAGTGGCCATAAAGTGAAAAACTCTGAAAGGCAGCAGTGAGCAGACTGTGGAAGGAAGGGGTCACCCCAGAGAGAGGGCAGAGCAGAGCTGGGCGCAGTGTCAGTGCCCGGCGGGCTGCAGGCCCTTTCCCTCGCTGCCTCGGACAGCTTTGTTTTGCAGGGCATCACTCGGTTGCAGAAGCTCTTTGTCTAGAAAGCTTAGTTAAGAGAACTCCTTTCTCTTGAAGACGGTTGCTGCGTGACTTAAGTGCTAATCCATCTCTGTGTATCAGAGGAAGAAAACGAAACCGAAAAAGAAATACAGAGAAGGGGGGGATTCATAGTCCTGTCCTTACCACCAAAGTAAGGCCTGCCTGTCTGGGCATGCTGTGAAGCTGAGCGAGGGAGGTTCAGCTTCCAGCTTTGGTGCCTCTGCAGCCTCCCTCTCTCTGATGCTTGAGGGCCCGCGATGAACCTGGGGAGCTGACCCAGTGCTCAGCCCTGCTTAGGGGTGCTGGGAACTGGGAAGTGAGCTGGTTTGCTTCCACCATTTGAGTACCGAGGAGAAAACATCTTTCCCCTTGCTGAGATAATTCCTTATTTGAATGATAAAACAAGGATCTCTTGGCTTTGTGGTGAGTGCATAACAGATTGGTTCTACTGCAGTTTTCTGTTTCATTTCTTCCTCCAGAAATCAATTAGTCTCGAATAAAGAAATACTGAGTCAATGTCTTACTATGAAGACACGTCTGACAGTAACATTTTGAAACAGAAAAGTCTGCCTGCGTGGAAATCGCACATCTTGTACTTCACAAAGTTATTTTGAATGATAGCAGCTATTTATTTCTACTAATAATTAATCACCATTGGAATTGCTCTCTCAGACATAGAAGACAAGGATGATATGCTTCTCTATTTGCTCATTAAAACTCTACAGACAGTAAATATTGTACCCATATTTCTCCTTGCTATGCACAGACTGGCACGGATGAGGTATCAATCTCTAAAATATCCTCCTCTGGCCTTTCAGTAGGTGATCAGTCTTACCTCAGATCTAATTAAAAACAAAACACAAACAAACAACGCAGATACATCGGTTATCCCTTTGTTTTCATTTACTTACCATTCCCCAGGTTTCATTTCAGTTATCTTGGTGTTCTACAGCTCGAGAGAAGTCCCTGGGGCTGCAGTTACATAATTAGCCCCATTCAAAAAGGAACAAGCCAGCCAAGCAAGGTCATGTTCTGGTAGCAATTAGATGCTAATAAAAAGCCCTAAGCATATTCTTACTCAACATCACAAGTTGTTTTGTACAGAAAGATGAGCTAAATGTTCAGCAGGAAGGGGCAATTGTTGCTGTAAGGACTGGGGAACGTGGAACTGTAACTGAAAGTCAGATTTCAGCTGGGTTTGTGCTCACGCAGTGCTGCCAACCACTAAAGAGTTGTTAACCCGTGGTGCTCAGATTCACTGCTCAGCTCATGGTGCCGGGTGACTGCAGCCCAGCAGAAATGCTCCATAACTCTGCTGTGCTCTTCTCAAATAGTTGAGTAACAGACATTTTTTAGCTGTTGTCTCTCGATGTTTCAGAGCATCGTGTTTGTTTTTGATTTGCTAAATGCCAACATTACTTTGCTTAGAATGTAACAGCTGCTGTCTGTCAATGTCTCTTTGACCTGGTTCCCTAAAAGGGTTTTGTAGAATTATATCGCTTCTCTCTTCTCACTCCAACTCAGTAACAGACTCCCCGTCCCTTTCCAATCACTCTTCCTTTCACTCAGGTGTGGCTGAACAGCAGAGCTCCTACAGACCCCGAGCTGCTCTCAGCCCCGTGCAATCAGTGGTGATGGTGAGAGGTGAGAGAGACCTCAAGTAATGTTGTCAGGAAAGGGGGGATGTGGTGTGAGCTCAGCTGCATCCATTCTGCTTGGCTTGTTGGCTGTGTCAGCTCCCAGCTGCCTCGTGTGCAGCTGCCAGGGCCATGATTAGGAGAATGGAAGGGAATCAAGGGCATGGAAAGAGAGAAAAGGATTTGGTAACATGGGTGGGTTTGGCACCAGTGCATATCAGGATTCTGGGAGTGTGGAATGAACACTGGTAAAGAAATCAGGTGGTGGTGCTCAGAAGACAGCTTGCTATCTGACAGTGCTGCCTCTTGGTCTGTGGCAGAACTTGAAGCCTTACAGAATTGTTTCTGTTAGGAGGTGAAAATGATGATGGAAGTCAAATCTTCCCTCATTCCTTCCTATTTACAGGTGCTAAAAGTTCTGCTTCTGTAAACACTGTGAAGGGCAGCAATAGCCAGAAGATTCCAAGTGTGCTTTTCCAGCCAGCTCCATGGCCTGAAGAGCTGTTTCTGTTCTCTCCTCACATCAGGTGCCCAGTGAACTCTCAGGCTCTCCAACTGCTTCCAACAGAAAGCCAAAGCTGCAATACCACACAGCATGGGCAGCCAGCTTCCTCTGGCTGCCTCTGATTTCCCCACAGGTGTTCAGGACATGCAAAGCAGATTTGGTCTTTGGCGACGGCTTTTTATTCATGCTGTTGTTGCATAAAGGTGTATAAGAATGTCTTCCCTTTCGCTGAGGTGAGCAGCTGCCAGCTCTTTCATTAGCTTTATTGGGAGCTTTGGTTACCAGCATCCCGAGCGTGGCTGTTAGCCATAATTACTGTTTTTTGGTGTAATGGCTCTTTCCAAATGCAGGCAGACTTAAATTGGGATTCCCGCATTTTAGAGAGTTGTGTGCAAGATGACTTATCACTCAGAGGAGAACATCTCTCAGTATTGTATGACTGGGGGAATAGTAAAGTGAGATAATTGCTTATTTCCAAAAATGGGTCTTTATCATGCTCTGTAGCTGGACTGTAAGTGGGCAACGCGCGTAAGCCGTAGGTAACAGCCTGACTTCAGATTATAAACTACAACAGAATGAAACTGAAATGTACAACCAGTAGAAATTAAAACCAGAAAGGGAGAATTAGAATCTATGATTCTACAATGCTAATGCTCCCTTTCTGGTTTTCCATTTCAGATTAAACCAGTTAGATGTCAGTCATAGAAAAGATGATCTTAACAGAAGGCTGTGTTACAGTTAAATAGGAAAGAGAGGAACAGGACCAAAAGAGAAAAGCAGGAGGGCTTCCTTGCTGATCTGCTTCTCTAGTTTCCAAACAAATTCCAGCACATGACAAAGCAATCAAGCAAATGGAATGTAGAACTGCCTTTTTCTTAACCTACAGCTGAAGCCTTTGTATTGATCTCAAATACCGTGACCTCTTAAGAGTAAACAATTATTTTTCTCTGCTAGGCCTTCCATTGGCACTGCACACATACATATGCAATGGATTTGAATCTGGAGCTCAGAGTGCTCCCTTCCAGCAGCAGCAGGAGGCTGCAGACAATTTTGTGGAGCTGAGCAGGGCAGCAATGAATGCTGCAATGTTCTGCAGGGACCCCTCGGAGCCATCTGGAGGTGGTTTGGGCCCATGGGAGGCAGAGGGAGCTCTGCAAAGCAAAGGTGAGAAGCTGTATGCAATTCCTTAATTCCAGCATCCTGTGCTGGCTTCTAAAAGTCATCACTGAGTGCTGTTCGAGGCATAACAGGAGATTTTTAGGGAAGTGGAAGGTTTGTGCGGAGGCACCACAGGTGTGCTTTGGTTGTTCTAACCTGAACTGAGTTGTTCCTTCAGTGCTGTGCCAGAGCACCCGTCGGCACAGCGGAGGAAGGAGGCAGAAATTTGGCTCACGTGGAAGACAGTTCTGTACATCTGCGGTATTAATTGTGCTAAGGCATTACTGTATGACCATGGCAAATGCAACAGATCTGTGTGCTGGGCAGGAATCCCAAACCTTTGGGAAGGAAACCAAGCAAATCAAATTAAAGCAAAACCAGAAGGTCCAGAATTTTTGGTCCAGCAATGCTGAAGGAAAACTCAGAAGTATGAGCAAGCCAGGAAACTGTGCTAACAATGAAACCAGGCACCAGCATCATGGCAAAGGCATCTTAGCCTTTCAGAATGGCATCTTTTCATCCTGGAAAGAAGACATCTGTGCAGGAAGGAGCTGATGGGAGGGCGTGAGACCTCCTGAGGAGCTTGGCAGAGGCAGGGTGTGCCCACTCCAGCAGCACCCGCCTGCATGGTGAGGATGCTGTGCTCAGGGCAGTGCGTGCCTGCAGGCTGGGAGCGCTCCCTGCACCTGGAGCAGCCTGGGCTGCAGCCTGGCCGTCACTCCTTGGTGGTGTGTTGGTGGCTCCCAGGCAGTGTTCACGGAAAGAAACACTTGGTGTGAAGCTGAATCATAGCAGCAAGGATGGGAGGAGGATGATGGAGGAATGAAAATTCTGGCACGAGGAGAAGAGCTCTGAATGTCTTTGGGCAGTGAATACAGCTGCACAGCAGCTCCCACCTCCCTGTATTGGAGGAGTGAGACAATGGCAGTGGGACCATGTGATCTCCTGAGAGATGGAAATCTCACTGTCACTGTTAACAAACAGATTGAAGGGCTGATATTAAATCAGAAGCTAGCTCTGCAGGCAGGAGATTCCTTTTTGCCCGCACTGTGCTGCTTTAATCAGATGGGTACATTTGGTAAAGCAGCTCAGATCCACTTTCTTCATCAGCTTTTGATAGGACATGACAGTTCAGCAGTGCCTTCCAGGATTTATTCTTCCATGAAAGTAAAATCATTCTGAGGTTTTGTTGAACCTCCATCTGAGTGCTGGTACACCCTGGAGAAGACAACGGGGAAGTTTGCCAGCATGTAGCAGTGTGTCCTTGCAAGAACACTTGTATTTTTGTGTTAAACTGGCTGAAATGCTGTTATAATGAAGTCTATCTGGGCTCTTGCTGCTCTGTGTTACTGCGATCCGCAGTGATTCAGCTTGCAGCCCTGTGGGCTGGGACAGCAGCCTGAGCTGTTACAATATTGCTGTTCCTGTTGCACTGGACTTTGTGTCTGATGGTGATTTTGATGAAACAGGTGCAGTTGGTGCTCCAGGTTGTATAGAAGGGATTCCCATCATTGGGAGGCAGAATTGGGTTTCTTCACAGGAAAGGAAGGAATGGTTTCAGTTTGTGTTTGCAATGTCTGGCAGTTATGCCTGCAGCAGCCAAGGAGCCCTTCCTGCTGCAGCTCTGCTCCCAGCAGCAGATGTTCATCCCGTTCCCCTCCAGCTCATGGTGAGGTGCTCCTCGCTGAGCTCTGGGTGTATCTGTGCTCATCTGGAGGTCACCGAGTGCAGCCCTTTGTGTCCCTGACGCTGAGCATCGGCTGTGAGTCACTGCAGCACAGGGATAAGCAAGCACAGGGACATGGAGGCTATGAATAAATGCGTGAGGCCAGGATAAACAGCACAGATTGAACTTGAATGAAGTTAAGACCATCAAAGGCTTTATATTAATTGTGTGTGATCTTTGTGGGAAGAACATCCACACATGCAAGGCAGAGCTGCTCTTCTGCCAGATATTTCCTAGTTCTAACATCCCTCATTTCAGTTTGGACTTGTATCTATGCCCTCCTCTGAGGTTTCTTCATTTGCTAACAGTGGAACAAATAGTCCTAAAATTTCCTTTTTTTTCCAGTTCTTCTGTACAATTCCCAGAACACTGACCTGCTGCTCTGCTACTCGTGAGCAGCCCCACAGTCTGCACTTAGGATTTGTGGTGAGAGGCAGTGCGTCAGTATGCAAGAATATTTATGATGTAGTGCTATTAAAACCAATGCTGGAGACTTAATGGCCATTTAATCTCCACTTATTTTTTCAGTTCTCCACAACCATAACGTTTTCCCCTTGATGGAGCAATACTTGTGCTCCATATTTCATGCATGAAATGCATTCAGTTGCCATTTCAGAACAAAAGTAGGAAGGTGACATTGCCTGCACAAATGCTTTGCTCATTGCTCCCAGAAGAGAAAAGCAGAGACAGCATGTAGCCATAACACCCATCTGCAACTACCTGGACCTTTACTTTTAGCAGCACTTATTGGGGCACATCCACTGCTGATATTACTCTGCTGGGTGTGGACTTTCTTCTCGTGGCACCCAAAGAGATGAAGTGTGGTGTTCTCAGAAGGACGGCCCAGCACAGAGCTGAGGCTGGGGCTCTGTCAGCGAGCTGTGTTGTGCTGTGCAGCTGGACCACAGAACTCTCCTCTAGGTGTACAAATATGATGAAGCGTAATCTGAAAATGATCTGAATTTCAGTTGTTTTTTTCCCAGTTTACTTTCCATGCTGTTACCATCCCTTCTGCCTCTCCATAAGAAGTATGTAGATATCTGCAGTAGTTTGGCAGGTAAAAAACCAAACCAAAACCAGTGATCTGTGTTTTCTGCTGTGGGATCTGGAGTGCTGTGTTGTTGCCTCGTTCTGTGCCTTTTCTTTTTAGTTCCTCCATGACATGATTTCTCTTGTAACCTCCACCCACAAACAATTCTCTGGTCTGTTATAATGCTGTAAAGAGGGCACCTTCTACATACCTCAGTTGCCCAGAGAGAATCAGCTGTAGTTAAATAATTCCCAAAGATGCTGTAACCTGATTTTAAAGGCTGTTGTGATGTGATCCTCGTGTGTGCAGATAAATGTATGTGACCGTGTAGATACTGTAATCAGACCAGCATCCTGTCCATGCGTACACCTACGAATGCCAGTTACATTTGGCTGGTGAGATGGCTTTAAGATGCTAAAGTAAGAAAATGGTAGATAAATTTGATTAATATTCAGTTTGATTCTATGTACTGAACTACAGTTGCTTCAATACCATGTTAGCTGCTTACAGGGCATATGCAAATATTCTTGCCTTTTTAACACACTCTTTCTACTGGACTACTTCATCTAAGGGTTCCATGAAAGCACAGTTCTGTACAACACGAGTTTTCTTACAGCATTGTTGATCTGAGGTCCTTCCTTCACTTACGCCTCCTTTTTTTTGCCAAACTGCTTTTTCCTTCCTCTTCTGCCAATGTTCAATTGTAGTTGTCTGTTATCAATACTTCCTAGTTATTCAATGTGTCAGACTCCTTGAATTAATTACATCTTTATTTACTCATTTGCATAAAAAGCATGGGCAATAAGAGCTGAGTCAGGGGTTGTTTGAGGACTGTGAGCTTCTGCCCTCCGCGCTCTGTTCGCCCGCAGAGCCCAGGGGTGCTGCCCTGGTGGGAGGCGGCCCCTCCAGTGGTGCAGCACTCCTTGAGGTTTATGTAGGATTTCAGACCTGGGCTTTGTCTCACTGTTTCATTTTTCATTTCTGATGACAGAATCGCCTCCACAGATGCTGGTGATGAAATGGGCTGCTGTTATCTTATCTTCGTAGATGTTTCCTGAGAACAGAAAGCTGAAATAGTGCCTTCTTACCTTCTGCTATTTGAGTGTAAGTGGTGGCATTGTTTTCCTCTGTGACCTGTCCTGAAAGGCTACAGAAACGTGAGAGTTTTGCAAACAGCTGTGCTGCCTGAAGTCAGCGCTATCCCAGCTCCCGGCCTCACTCACAAGCTGGGAGATGGGATCGCAGAAGTGCTGTCCCCTGAGCGCCACATGTTGGGTTGTGGCTATGCAGCGCTTCAGTGCTGAGCTGGGAGAGCAGAGTCTGAGCAGCTCCAGCTAACAGAGCGAGGCCAAGAGAATGTCCATAAATGGTTGCTGTCCTCGTCTGCAAACAAACATTTCTTTAGTTGTTGGATGGTGTACAAATACTGTAGAAACAAAGCAGTGTTTCAAAGCAGATCAAATTTCATGGTTAAGAATCTGAGAGCTCCAAAAATCGAACCGTGGTTACAACACTGCCTGGTGGTGTGCCTTTTGCACTGCGGCGTTCTGGGTTCAGCAGCAGTCAGAGTGCGTTCCTGGTGTTGGTGCAAGGTGGGAGTTCGGCATGTCAAGGTTTTGTGTGAGCCGCAGTCAGACAATGAATCCACCATTCCCCGTTCTGCAGCGCACTTCTGCCTGCTCTTCTGGCTGGAATGGATCTGTGCTGTTTGCTCAGCTGACACCACGCTTCCTGAGAACGGTTCCTTCTAATTTGAAACAGGCACAGCAGCAACAATGATTTAAAAAAGCACAAACCAGCCCAAACATTCCCTCCAAGCCTGTAATCTTCTTGGCTGTAATTCGATTCTACTTTTTGTTCTGATTTTTGAGAGTTTTGTAGTATCACCCACAGTTCCTTGCAGGCTTTGCTGTATGTAAATACAGAAAGATTGGAGTGGGAGTTCTGGAAGATGATGGAAGAGAACGCTGACATGAAGGTGCTCAAAGTCAGTCACGTCAAAACTGCTGGGTTTCCTGTCACGATGTGCTAAATAGACGTGATGTGTTGAAAGGATGTCTGAAAGTGATTTAAGATGATATGGTTGTAAGCAAGCTAGGAAATTATCAGGCCCAGAAGTCTTCGAAACCAGTACTGTGGAAGCATTTATCAATATTTTTGGTGAAATGTTTCAGATGGGAGTTCAGTTTCTCTGTTCTTGGCTGGCTGTGCTCAGTGTGTCCTTTAATGCGCTGGGGGATGAAATGAGAAATGTATTAAAACTGCAGCTGCAGAAATGGGAAAGCCTGGCAGATGGTAAAAGGCATTATTAGAGTTCTTAATGCTCTTGACAAATAGAAAGAATGATTGGAAAGCTGTAGGACGTGGTACAGAGATGACATAAAGGAAACAACAGAGTATGAGGAGGAATGATGTGCTGAGATCGGAGATGGAGAATGAATGGTAGGCCAAGGACAGATGGAGCTATATTGGTGCAAAAGGCCGGTACAAAATAGAGACCTACTGTTTGCAAAGGTACTGATAATACGATGTTTAATGAGCAATACTGCTGACAGAATAGGTGAAGAGATCTTGGGGCTCGGTTAAGGTTTGGTAAAGCCTCAGACGAAGCCTCGGGTTGGGGCTACTCTCCAAAGAAGTCGCAAACTGTCTGGAGAGACTGCAGGCAGTAAGGACAAAAAGCTCAGTAGTGTGTCAGGCATCTGCCACATGATCAGAGACCCTGGAACCTGTCTGCGTAACCTATAAAGACAGATTACTCCTCACAAATATGTAAAATGCTCTTGTATGGAAGGGAATATTTTGTTCATTGAGTTCGTGCTGCGTAGGGCAAGAAATGATGTGTTTAAACTGCATTAAGATTGATTAAAAGTGAAACAGTAAGTTAAATGCTGGCAAAGAACGAGGAAATCATTAGAATGGATTGTCTGGGAAGGTGGTGGAGCATCGATTACTGCCTGTGTTTAAGGAAAGGCTGGATGTGTGTCTGTCAGGAGCAGATAGCTGTGATCAAGTCTGTGGTAAACAGATGGGTTATCTGGTTGCTAAGACCCTTCTTAGCCTTGTTTTCTGCCATGCTGTTCCTTATCTTCTACTGAGGCATTCTTTCCTGGGGCTTTGCTGTGCTGTAGGGCACTTGGTAAGTGTGAACCCATTCCTGTAAGCCTCGTGGTGTATTGTGTGCTGCCAAGTGTAAGTCATTATTTACAAACTCTATGAATGACAATGAAAGCTGATGAGTTTCCAGCTAAGCTGTCAGGGATCTCTTGGGCTCATGAATAAGATTTTCAGACACAGCAGAAATAGGACAGCTGAGCTATTGTAATGAAACCTCAGCCAAAACTATGGATGTCTTCTCCTTGCTCTTCAGTCCCCAGGTGTCTTTCACCCTTGCCGTACAGCCTGTGCTGCTTTTCTCTCGTTAGTCCACACATGAACATATTAGCAAAGATATTAAGTGTGCTGATAAAGGGATAATTGAAGCACTACCAAATAGAAACAGCGTGATTTTTTCCTATAGCATGTCTGTTTAAAAAGAACCATATCCAGAGTTTAGTTCTCCGTGTAAAGAAGTTATGTCTCACTTCTTGAGTAACCGTGGAAAAAAATTGCATGGAAATGAAATTCCATGCAAGGCAGTGCAGGAGCTGCCAGAGCCAAATGGAATTAAAGTGCCAACAGTTCTGAGTTCAGCTCTGGATTCTATGATTAACTCCCATAATATTCCCAGTGTGGCAGTTCGGCTCTTCCACTCTTTGGTGGTGGATGGCAGGAAGCAGGTAAACTGTCTTTCAAAAGGGGAGTCAGTAATCAGTGGATATCTCCACAAAATTCATCAAAATTCAGTCCTTCAGCCTCATTCCGATGCAGCTGGCTGCTTGGACACAGTGACTTCTTGTGCACAGATCTGTTTTTGATAATGGCTGAGTTGCTGTGTGTTAAGAATTAGGTAATGGACTACATACATCTCTGTAGACTCAGCATGGCTTTAATTGGGTTAAAGAGCATTTCCCCATTCTGTAACTGTAAGAATGACACGTATCAATTTGTTGTTAGATTTTGGAAAGCATTCAGCTTATGATCATGTTGACTTTTTCATCAGTATTTTGCTGTATTTCCCTTATCTCACTTTGAATGATGGAGATATTTATCCAAAAGAAGGGATGGAGGCACAGAGATGATGCTGTGATTTACATGGTAGGCAAAACTTTTTATCCCAGCACAGCAGGGAAGGACTTTTTTTCTTTTTTTCTTTTTTTCCCCCTTCCTGCCCCAAAGGACATGTAAGGTAATAAAAGAAATATTAATTCAGGCTTTATTCTGCAAATTCCCTTGGAGGTGGCCTAAGAATTCACACTTTCAGGTTTGTTTGGTGCCTAGATATTAATGCTGCAAGAACTGTACAAGAAGGAGGAAAAGGTTCAGTGAAGGCTGAGGCGTATCAGTAGGGAATGTGAAACTCAGGCCATGCTGCACTGAAACCTGGGGAAGGTGTCTGTGGGGAAACTGACTCCTCCTGAGCTGCCTGCAGAGCAGAGCAGGATAGAAGACAGATACGCCGTATTTCCTTTCAAGGAAGAAGTGGGACTCTGATCCCACAGTGGGAGTAGATTTGTAGTGTAAGAACAGACATAAGTAAAAGAGCACTGCTTTAAAGGTGAAAGTAGGGCGGGGAAGAAGGGAAAGAAGAAAAACTCATTCTGTTCTTACATCGTGACACAGGTAGTTACAGTCCTACAGTCCTGTAGCATTACTTTGTTTAAATACTGAGGTGGGTCTGTCTCCAACTGCAGCTGCACCAAGTTGGGTAGTCTGCCACTGCCCGCTGGTTTTCTAATAGATCTGAGGCTAAATAATTAGTTGTTGATAAAAGCAACAACAAAAACAACACAGAATGGAGAGTGTGCTTGTTTCACTGACAAACATCAAAGTCAGTAAGCGTGTAACAGGCGTCTGCCGAGCTTTGGAGGCAGAGATCTATTCCGTTCCATTCCAAAAGCTGATGTAAAAAGCAACATAGCCAAAAATCCAAGTGATAGTCATGATGATTAAAAACTTTGGTAAGGCTAACTTACCAAAGGCTAAGAAACTTTCAGCATCAATACAGCTGAACTGTGGTCAGTGTTGCTGCGTTGGGCACTGGCCAAATTGCTTTAGTTGGACGGCCTTTAGTTGCAGAACTATGCCTAGTATGAGGGAAGCACATTAACAAATAAATGAAGTCTGAAGTGCTTTGCTGATCAAAGTTATAGCCTGGCACTGTGACCTCAGCAGAAGGCAGTGTTGCAGCCTACAGACCAGATAGGTTTGTTTGTGTGAGGTCTGATGGGTACCAATAATTCCGGTACAAGAAGCTGAGGAGGAGGAAATAATGGATATTGTGATTTCGGTGTTGCTGTTGCTTTGTTTCTTCTCTGGGGGATTATTTCCCCAAGTGCTGTTTCGCTGTATTTCTGAGGTGTGGCTTTCCTGTGTTGTATGTGAGAGTTTCTGTCAGAGGTGGTTCAGAAACAACGACTTGCATGAGAAGCTAGATTATAAATGCAATTAAGTGGTTTCACAGCCCTGCCTTGTGCCATTGTTCCAATGTGTTTACCTTACAATTAGATTTACTAATTAAAAATCAAACTGGAGCAGGTGCAAAGAAGGAATATTAGGTTGGCAGGAAAATGAAGGGCCTAATGGAGACCAAAGTTCCACTCAAAATGCAAACTACCATGTGGGTTAGGGGTGTCTGATTTACATTTAAACTTTTAATTTGAGGAATAAAAGAAAGGAAGCTCTTTGTGTTTAAATGTACTTTTTCCTCTTCCAGTAGGACTAGAAAGGAGGAGGAAAAAAAAAAGACTCAATTTATACAGTGATGTTTGATAAATTTCTGAGCAGGATCTTATGATACAGCAGCAACAACACCAAAATCAAAACTATGTATAGGGACTCAAGGTATCTCTATCTTTTGTTCCTGTGGATTTGTTCCATACACCTGTGCTTCTGTTCTATGCTGGAAAGTCCTGAAGCAAGGAAAATCCCCTTTGGAAAGGCATAAAGTAGTTGAGCCTCATCTGTTTCAGAAGCCAACCCAGAGTTTCTCTTCTGTTAAGTGCACTGCTGGGCTATCTGTAG